>PVIA01007689.1:0-80341 GCA_004024845.1 Tonatia bakeri
TGAACATCGTTTCATGTGATTTTGGATCTTCTGTATGTCCTCCTTGGAGAAGTGTGTGTTCAAGTCCTTTGCCCATTTTTTAATTGGGTTGCTTGTCTTCTTAGAGTATAATCGTGTAAGTTCTTTATATATTTTGGAGATTAAGCCCTTGTCTGAGGTTTAATTGGCAAATATGTTTTCCCATACAGTTGATTCTCTTTTTATTTTGATACTGTTTTATTTAGCTGTGCAGAAGCTTTTTATTTTGATGAGATCCCATTTGTTTATTCTTTCCTTTATGTCTCTTGCTCTGGGGGACATGTCAGTAAAAAAGTTTTTGCATGATATATCTGAGATTTTCCTACCTATGTTCTCCTCTAGTATTTTAATGGTGTCACGATTTATATTTAAGTCTTTTATCCATCTTGAGTTTATTTTTGTGTAAGGTGTAAGTTGGTGTTCTAGTTTCATTTTTTTGCATGTTAAACCAAAATGTTTCTCTTCTTTTTTGTGTTGCAAAGTTCAGGCAGAGTTCAAGTATTAACTTTTTCATTGAGACACTTCTGCAGTATTAGAGTGTTGGGCATTAATTTAAATGATCCTAAGGTCACTGTAGTAAATCAAGATGTAAAGTTTTTAGAGCATTGTTCTGATATGCCAAGGTTGTGGGTTCAATCTCTGGTCAGGGACAATAATAATAAACCAACGAACAAATAAATAGGTGGAGCAGCAAATCAGTGTCTCTCTCTGTCTCTCATTCTTTCCCTCTCTCCCTGTCCCCCATCTCCCTCCCTCCCTCCTTTTCACCCCCCAAAAATAAAATTATGTAAAACTTTGAAAACTGAAGATAGGAAATTGCTTTGATTTCCTAAGCAGTGCCTTATAAAATCGGGATACTTTTGTCAGTATTAGAAATGTTCAGAGATACTACTTTCATCTTAAAACTTATTTTAATGGCAATTTTCATTTATGCACAGGTGGAGGAGACCACGAGAGAAAGGGAGGAAAGGCTGAAAGGATGGGAGGCTTTCCTCAATACTCCTGAGGCCAATAAAGGTCTTCAGCGTTCAAATTCCATTTGTGCCTCAGAAAGGGCAGGGCCTTCTAGAGTAAGGCATTTTTCAGAGCACCCTAGCACATCTAAAATGAATACTCAAGAAGCTCCAGCTGAAGTGGAATTTGAAGAACCTATAGATGAAAAGAAGTTTGAAAAAACAGAAGATGGGGGAGAATTTGAAGAGGATGGTAAAGAAATTGGACCCAAAAAAGGGGCTGAAGAAGGATGCCTCCAAAAAGAATCTGAAGGTGGTTGCCTTGAAAGAAAGTCTGAGAAAGACTGCACCAAAAGAGAGCACGAAGACCTTGAAACAGAGTCTGGGGAAGGGAGTCCCAAAATAGAGTTTGAAGAGGGTGGTCCTAAAGAAGAGTCCGAAATGAATGGCTGTGGAAGAGAATCCAAAAAGAAGCGGCTCAAAAATGATTTTGAAGAGAATGGCCTTGAAAAGAAGTCTGAGGAAGATGGCCCCAACAAGGAGTCTGGAGAAGAGAACAGCCCCCAAAAGGAGTTTGAAGAAGATGAGTCAGAAAGAGAATCTGAAGAAGACTGCCCTGAAAAGCTGTTTGAAAATGGCTCTGAAAAAGAATTTGAAGAAAACAGCCTCAAAAAAGGGCTCGATGAGAATGGCTGTGACAAGGAGTTTAATGAAAATGTTTTTGAAAAAGAGTTAAAAGAAAATGACTCTGAGAAATCAGAATTTGATGATGACAGCTCTGAAAAAGTGTTTGAAGAGGAAGGCTCTGAGAGAGAGTTTGACAAAGAATCAGATGAAAAGGAAGGAGAGGAAGATACATATGAGAAAGTTTTTGATGATGAGCCTGATGAAAAAGAGGACGAGGAAGATGCTGATGAAAAGGAGGAAGATGATGCAGATGAAAAGATGTTTGAATACTCAGATGAAAAAGAAGATGAAGTAGATGCAAAGGAGGATGAAGAAGAAGGTATAGATGAAAACATGTTTGAAGATGATTCCAATGAGAAGTTGTTTGATGAAGATTCCTGTGAGAAGTTGTTTGATGATTCTGACGAGAAAGGAACTGTGGGTGATTTGGGGAACGTTCAGGAAGAAGGGGCCCTGTCCACAGGCAGCAGTTTTATCCTCAGCAGTGATGATGATGATGATAATGATATTTAATCCCTTAAATTTACTTTTGAGGGCTGTTCTGTTCCTCTCTCTACATTTTGCCTATGCTCCAGGGTAATTACTAGTAGTGTTAACATGAACATGTGCATAGTAGTAAGATGCCATCAGATTAATGAACATTTTCATTGTTTCCTATACCTAATGATTTTAAATATATGTTAATTGGCTTTTAAATTAAAACTTAATAGTATAATGCAAGTAAACTGGATACTTATCCTTTGTCAGATTTGTTAAATGCATGCAGAATATTTTTTAAAGTATTCTGATTGAATTTTGTGATATTCAAAAATAAAAATAAGTTGTTAATATGCGGAAACTGAAAACTGGACTTGAGTTAAATTGCATTTTAAATTCTTGCTATTGCTTTATTCATACCTAAGTTTAGTTTTTTAAGGGTTTGAAAAATCTCATCGGAATCTCCTTGCTTCTAGTTTATATTACCCCTTAGGTCCCTATTTCCCCTCTCTAAACCAGAACATGTTACTAAGCTTATAAGGTAAACAGCACTTAGGAGTTTTTTCCTGCCCAGTCCTTGCAAGTTACTTTTGTTTTCCTTTCTACCTTCTTTTCATGATAATTGATTAGTAGATGTGCAAGAGTGAACTTTGAGCTTTACAGCTTCCACTACTGAAGATACAGAGAAGGGTTTTAGAATTGTAATGTACTCTGTACTATTTGGGCCCCTTTAGGAGTTGATTGGAGGTCTGGGACCTCTCCCCAGAAAAGTGCACACACTACACAACTTTTTGTATACCGTTTTGAGAGGTTCCTGGATCCTCTAGAGTTTAAGAATGTCATCATTCATACTTAAATTTTGTGTTCTTGTTTTTGTTCTAGAATGGTGCCTAGTACTGTGATAAATTGTGTAGTCCCAATAAAATGTTGGGTCTTTCTTGCTTATGCTTTCCAAGTTTAGTATTGATGAATTGACTTCTGATGTAGCATTAAGAAGTTATTCTCATAAATTAGAATCATTGAAATAAACTGCATTGATGCTTTTTCATTGGACTGTCTAAGTGTAATCATTACCCTCTTTAGACTGAAAAGAGTGCTTGTACTTCCAGCCAGCTTTCTTAGTTTTTAGTTGATGTCTGGGATTTCTTAAAATGTGCAGGATTTGCACCAGGGACAGGTCAGTAAAAGAGGTGAAGAAAGTTAAATTGAAAGATTGCAACCCAAAATATCATTCCCTTTAAAGATGAACCAGAAGCACCCAAATGTAATTTATTGGAAAATTGGTTTTCTAAATGAAAGGAAAATGAAGCTTTATCTTCATACACAGTGGTCGGAACATACTACAACTTTTTTTTCAGGTAATGAAACATTTATTCACCCATTATTTTCCCTCAAGTATGTATACTGTAACTGCAGAGTAATGATACCAAAAATTTTAAAAAGTGGCAGGCACATTAGAACCTGAAACCAACAATTTTAAACTTTAACTGAGCTCTAAGACCATTAGATAGAGTCTGTTTTCATTATGGCTTCCCTGCTCATTAGTTTGGTTGATCAAAATACTTGTGCTCTTCTTATAAACACCCTGGAAATGAAAATTACAAACAACTGTAAATTGGTAAATAATTTATGAGGTGCTATTGACAAGAGTCATGAAGCACAGAGTCACCCGTTTTCTAAGTAATCAAGTTTTATTGGTCCAGAAAATGAAGTTTATTGTGAGGCAACAATACATCCTGTTATCAAAAGAAAAAATATATATAGGAGTGGATTTTAAGCACAGCAATGAACAATAATTACCTGGCATTTTCTAAATGTAAGGCTCCTCAAGACTATATATAAACTATAGTGTATATGAATATCAAATAATGCATGTAGCCCTGAATGTGTGAAGTGGCTACAGGCATGCCTTTGAAAAGCTTGAATGACCTGCTGTCTGAGGCTACAAGTACCTTGATAGGAAAAACCTTGAAACTTTATTTTATTTTCCAGATTTTATTTATTTATTTTTAGAAAAAGTGAAAGGGTGGGGGAGAGGGAGAAAAACATCAATGTGGGGTTGCCTCTCATGCGCCCCCTACTGGGGAGCTGGACCACAACCCAGGCATGTGCCCTGACTGGGAATGGAACTGGCCACCCTTTGGTTCACAGGCCGGCGCTCAATTCACTGAGCCACACCAGCCAGGGCCGAAGCTTTATTTTAGAAGACAAACATATTACTCGTCTTGCCAATATTAATGAAATACTTGATACTGCTTTCTACAAAACATGACAGGGCGAAGTTGGACTATTTGATTCCAAGGATCTCTGCTTTCCTTCTCAAGTAATGATAGCTCTGGGCTCTTTCTGAAGCCCCGAGTTGCCAAATCTCGTTTATTTTTTTTTTATTTTGGGAGTGTTTATTAAAGATGGGGACAGTGAAACAAGGAAGGGCTTAGAGTAGAAACAACAGGAGAGAGCCTCTGTGAGGCTGCTTTGGCTCTCCAGACTGTCAGAGAAAAGGGGTCTTGGAGATAAGTTTATAGGGTAAGCCTGCGACTAGCTGCACTATTCATTGCTCCCTGGGCTGCAAGTCTCATGGTAACCCTTAGAATTTAGGAGAAGCACATATGTTGCAGGGGAAAGGGGAAGGGAAATGCCTGGGAATGGCGCATTACCTCTTTGGAATGGAATCTATTTTTCTGATGTAAATTGGCATTTCTGAGGCTTAAAAAAGAAGGATTTAACTAATTTTCTAAATACGCCTTTCTCAAATAACATGAATCTTATTTTTTCAAGTAAACCAACATTTCAATGTAATGCTGAGAAGTGCTCTTAAATTGAACAAAGTCATGGCTTGGAGAACAGTAGAAGACATAAACTTGCCCTTTGTGAATATTTGTCCATAGATTGTTTTTTTTTCCTTATTGGGCCTCTTTCGGATACAAACTGCATCCCTTTTTATTTCAGATGGTCACTTCATTTAAAATCAGTTTGCTAAAATTATTTTCCTTCTTATCGCACCTCATTTACATGACTGACTTTATTCACATTTCTATGTAAAATACTAACTTGATGTAAGAAGTGTTATTGTAGGAAAAGGGGGAAAGGATTAAGAGGTACAAGCTGGTAGTTACAAAATAGAAGAATGTAAAGTAGAGCATAGGGAATACAGTCAATTATATGGTGCCCTTGCCAGTGTGGCTTGGTTGGAGTGTTGTCCTGTAAACCAAAAAGGTAATGGGTTTGATTCAGGTCAGGGCATATACCTCGGTTGCAGCTTCCATCTCCACTTGGGGCACTTAGAAGAGGCAATAGATGTTTCTCTCTCATATCAATGTTTCTCTCCCTTTCTCCCTCCCACCCCCTCACAAAAATCAACTAGTATGTCCTCCGGTGAGGATAAAAATAACTAATAATATTGTAATAACTACAGTATATGGTTGTGATGTCAGATGAGTGCTAGACTCATCTATGTGTGGATCACATAAATTATATATGAGATCTGTCTGGAAAAAGCCCAGCCATTGTTAATATAATGAATATGGTTTGCATGACATTAATGTAACCTGGCAGCCAAGGAGAGTGTACTGGAATGTGTGTGCATGAACAATGATGACTTCACTGTATTAGTCAGTGGGGGTGGTAAATGCCATTGAGTGAGCAGGTGTATTGTGTCACCACCGCATTCAAAATAACTGAATGAGTAGAGTAATGAATCTGCATCAAATTTTGCATTAAGCTTGAACAGTTTGGGGGAATGATGCAATGAGCACAGCCCAAATAAGAGTGTGCAATAAAGTTTCCAGTGATGGTTGAGAATCTATTGAAAGTGGTTCATGTTCTGGAAGACCTGCAATAAGCAGAACACCTGAGGATATTGAACATGTATGGGCTGTGATCAACAAAGATTGGTGATGACAGTGCAAGAACTAGAAGCTGATCTGGGGATTCCAAAAACTACTGTGTCCAAGATTTTGACTCAGGATCTTGATGTGAAATGTGTTATGGCAAAATTTGTCCTGCAGGTTCTGCTACCAGAGCAGAAAGAACATCATGCTGCAGTTCCTAATGACTGGATTCAAACTGCTACCATTGAACCAGGTTTCCTCAAAAAGATCATAATCAGACATGCATTGTGGGTCTATGTCTATGACCCAGATATGAATGCCCAGTTGTTCCAATGGAAGTCTCCTGTTTCTCCATATCCAAATAAGACACAGCAAAGTCAGAGCTGATGCCAATTCCACCAAAGGATTTTCAGATGTTTTGAACAGTGGAAGAGATGGTGGGAGATCTGTGTGAGGTCCCAAGTTGCCTGATTTCAAAGGCACTGAGGCATCATTGTCTTATGTCTTTTGTATCTTCCTCAATAAATGTCTCTATTTTTCATAGTACATGGCTGGATACTTTCTGAGCAGATCTTGTAAATGCCTAATCACTATGCTGCTGTACACCTGAAACTAATACAGTTTTGTGTGTCAACTGTATGAAAAATTTAAAGAAATTTTAAACGTTAAAATTTTTTCTTCCCACCCTGGCTGGCGTAGCTCAGTGGATTGAGCGCAGGCTGCGAACCAAAGCATCGCAGGTTCGATTCCCAGTCAGGGCACATGCCTGGGTTGCAGGCCACAGCCCCCAGCAACCGCACATTGATGTTTCTCTCTCTCTCTCTCTTTCTCCCTCCCTTCCCTCTCTAAAATAAATAAATAAAATCTTTAAAAAAATTTTTTTTCTTCCCAAAATCACAAATTGGTATTGCAAATAGCTTACATTCCTGAACAATTATCACAGGGATTGATTGCTTCAGAAAAATACTTCATAGTTTAAAGTGTATTTTAGGTGTTCAGAGATCTACAGATAAGATTTACTTTTCATTTGGAACCAAGAGGATACTGATATTATTGTATGACAGATGCATTGTTCTCAAATAGACAGCATAAGCAGGTTGACTTGTGTTTACAGTTTAGTTACCTGTAGAATTTACAGGCTGTGATATTAAAATGTACTGGCAGTCCTGGGCCAGATAAAGCAAGGATGGCAGCAGCAGCACAAAGGTGGCTTTTCTGCTGTCAGTATTCTACTTCTTGTACCACTTCTTAATGTTTCTGCTGAAATAGCCATGCTGATATTAGAAGAGTAAAGCTCTAAAAATAAGTATTTTGGAATTGCCATGCCCAGCTTTCTTGTAGAAATTAGACTTAAATAATGATGATAAGCCTGCAACATGTTAATGTAAATATTTCTAGGCTCAAATATATGTCTAACTTTTAAAGTTTGAAAATGTGATATTGTCACCTTTTTTTATTAAAGTATTTCTATACTACCTTTAAAATATGCAATATAATGATGCATAGTTTATTAGTCCAGCCCCACAGTTTTTGTAGGGCCTGTGTGGTCTGCGCCTGCTCATACTGCACGTGCTCCAACTGGCCCAGGAAGTCATGGAGCCTGCCACTGAGGCCCCCAAGAAGCTGCAGGACCTCCTGTGCCACCCCCTCCTCCTGATGCCACTGGCTGGTCAAGGAGGACACCTCCCTCCTGGAGGGGCAGACACATAAATAAGGAAAACCATTGGGGAGTTCTGGCCAAGATGGGGGCTTTGCTTCCTTGCACAACCAAAAGAAGGATAACAACCAATTTAAAAACAGAACAGCCAGAATTGCCAGACAATCAAACTGTATGGGAGTCCAACAACCAAGGAGTTAAACATTCATCTAGACTGGTAGGAATGGCATAAATGGGGGCAGAGAGGACGTGTGGCAAGGCAAGGTGGCAGACAGCATGGGTGGCCCCACATTTGCATATGGATAAGCAAGAAGGAACAACAGGAGAGCGAGAAAGACCGTGAAACCCAGGGTTTCAGCACAGGAAACTAAAGACTCAACACATCTGGCTGTAAAAATCTGTGGTGGTTGTGATAGCGGGGGGAAATTCTAGTCTCACAGGAGAGTTCACTGGAGAGTCCCACAGTGTCCTAGAATGTACATAAGCCCACCCACCTGGGGAATCAGCACCAGAAGGGCCCAATATGCTTGTGGAAAGTGAGACAAGTGGCAGAAAGTGGGGTGAAAGCCAAGCAAGCAACACTGTTCCCTCTCTGACCCCTCTACCACAGACAGCACCACAATGGAGTGAGGAGGGTTGCCCCACCCTAAGACTTCATCCCTTACAATGTAACAGGTGCACTGAGACAAAGAAATATGGCCCAAATGAAAGAACAGATCAAAATTCCAGAAAAAGAGCTAAGCAATGAGGAGACAGCCAACCTATCTGATGCAGAGTTCAAAACACTGGTAATCAGGATGCTCACAGAATTGATTGAGCTTGCAAAATGAAGGAAGAAATGAAGGCTACCCAAAGTGAAATAAAGCAAAATATACAAGGAACCAACAGTGAAGGGAAGGACACTGGGACTCAGATCAATGATTTGGAACAAAAGGAAGACATAAACATCCAATCAGAACAGAATGAAGAAATAAGAATTCACAAAAATGAGGAGAGGCTTAGGAACCTATGGGATAATGTCCCAACATCTGAATCATAGGGGTGCCAGAAGGAGAAGAGGAAGAGGAAGAAATTAAAGGAAAACTTCCATAATTTGGCAAGGGAAATGGAGTTCCAGAATGTCCAGGAAGCTCAGAGAATCCCAAAGAAATTGGACCCAACAAAGAATGCACCAAGACACATTGTAATTAAATTACCCAAGGTTAAAGATCAGGAGAGAATCTTAAAAGCAGCAAAAGAAATGGAGACAGTTAACCTTCAAAGGAGTCTATCACCTGATTTCTCAAAAGCAACTTTGCAGGCTAGAAGGGACTGACAAGAAGTATTCAAAGTGATGAAAAGCAAGGACCTACAACCTAGACTGCTTTATCCAGCAAAGCTATCATTTAGAATGGAAGGGCAGATATAGTGCTTCCCAGATAAGGTAAAGTTAAAGGAGTTCATTATCATCAAGCCCTTACATGAAATGTTTTTTTAAGATTTTATTTATTTAAGTTTTTAGAGAGAGGAAGGGAGAGAGACAGAGAGGGAGAATAACATTAATGTGTGGTTGCCTCTCTCATGCCCGCTACTGGGGACCAGGCCCGAAACCCAGGCATGTGCCCTAAACTGGGAATCGAACCAACACTTTGTTTCACAGGCTGGCACTCAACCACTGAGCCACACCAGTCAGGGCTGAAATGTTAAAGGGACTTATCTAAGAAATAGAAGAAGATCAAAACTATGAAGAGTAAAATGACAACAAACTCACAACTATCAACAACTAAACCTAAAAAACAATAGCAAAAACTAAGCAAACAACTAGAACTGGAACAGAATCACAGAAATGGAGATCACATGGAGGGTTATCAGTAGAAAGGAGGAGAATGGGGGGAAAGTTAGAGGGAATAAGAAGCATAATATGTAGGCACAAAATAGGCAGGGTGAGGTTAAGAATAGGATAGGAAATGGAGAAACCAAAGGACTTTTATGTATAACTCATGAACATGAACTAAGTGGTGGGGAATGTTGGAGGGTGGTGGCAGTGCAGGGAGGAGGAGGATAAAGGGGAGAAAAAAATTGGAACAACTGTAATAACACAATAAAGTATATATTAAAAAAGAATAAAATTAGCAAAATATACAATATAAACTTTGGTTTTTAGGTGATTCTTAAGGAAGTATAGATTGGAGTATTAAAATTTTGTGATTGCTTTTGCTAGGAATATATTGGTTAACATATTGAGATAACTGTTAGACTTGATTTCGTGTATTTACACTCATGAAATCTTATGAAATCTTTTTAGTGTAATTTGGTTCAGTCAATTAGCAATTAACAAGTATAGATTGGGGTGGTGTGTCCAATAATATTTTAGATGAGGTGTAGAGTAAGAATATGTTAGACAATAAGAATAAAGGCAACATTAGGCATGGACCCTCCTGAAATGGCAGTTGTAATATATGTTGAGATGAGGCAGTCAAAAAATTATGGCATTGATTCTGCAATACCACTTCTAAAGCCTAGAACAGTGCCTGTCATATAACAGAGGCTCAGCAAATATTTGGTTAATTAATTAATTTATCCTAGGGATACACTAGCACACTCCATTCATTTGAAGAGGTTTTATTGTCCTTACCACTACCACATAACCATTTTTTTTAACGTGAAAACTCAATTGACCTTATTAAGCAATTCATGAATTCAGCAGCATCCCATCTAGCAACTAAATGGGCACTCTCTCCTCATCACCATTCTTCATTATTTCAATGTCAAAGTAAGTAATCCTGTTCTTCCTCTAGTCTTCCCAGCTCAGCAACTCAAGTCTCCAAACACAAAATCTAGGAATCATCTTTGATTTCTCTCTCGTCTTCACTTCCCACCCCCAAGCTCTGTTGGCTCTAACTCCAAATACACCAAAACTCTGAATACATCTCCCTATGTCCATTCCTACCACAGTAGTACAAGCCACCATCATCTCTCAAAGACCTTCCAAGCTGGACTTCCTACTTGTGTTCTTGTTCCTTTCCAAGTAATTCCTTACATAACAGCTGGGGCAATTTAAAAAAGTCACTGCTTAAAACATCCTGATGGCTTTCTATTAAAATACTCCAGTAGCACTTAGAATAAAATCCATACATACCTGCTCACAAAGCTCTGAATGATCTTGCCCTGCCTGTCTCTTGAGACTCAATGCAGAACTCTCCCTAGTGTACCACTCTTTAGTTACACTGGCATTATCACAGTTTCACATTCATAGCAGGACCATTGCACATGCCTCAGCCTAAAATGATCTTTCCCCAGTCAAACTGGATCTCTTTCATCCTTTAGACTGCTTAAGTATCATCTGCTTGAAAATTCTGACCACCCCCCCTCTCTCCCTGGATGGTTACTGTTGAACTCTCTTTAGACCAATAGATTATCTTGTTGTTGTTTTTTTTTTAAGATTTTATTTATTTCTTTTAGACATGGCGGAAGGGAGGGAGAAAGAGAGGGAGAGAAACATCAGTGTGTGGTTGCTTTTTGTGCGTCCCCCACCAGGGACCTGGCCCACAACCTAGGCACATGCCCTAGCTGGGAATTGAACCAGCAACTCTTTGGTTCGCAGGCCAGCACTCAATCCACTTCACCACACCAGCCAGGGTGGTTATCTTGTTTATTTGCTTACTTATCCCCCAGCCTACTCCTTCTGTAACTCAGCCAACAGGGGCTCAGCCACGTGGTGCCTTGACACATGACCCAACCATTAGTGGTGAAGGAAACAAGCTTTTACTAATATAGTTCCAACCTCAAGAGTGCTGAGAGCACTCCTGCTCAGAGCCATACTCTTTTACAAGACCCAGCATTTCCCATGCTCCCCAAAAGACTACAAGCCAAAACCATGTCCAGAAGTTCTCAATACCCTTATCTGTCCCTCAGCTGCTCCCACAAGCAGATATCCATCCCCTCTGGAAGGTGCGCTTGTGTGTTTCAGAGTCACCATTCTCTTGTAGCAGCTCTCTCCTCCATGATCTGGGTTGTGCTATTCCCAGCCTCCATGCAGTGGTTCAGGAAAATATGTGCTGTGTTACACTGGGCCATGGTGTGGTCCAGGGAGGCACACATCCCAGTAGAGTGTCTTTTCCATATGTCCTTCAGAGAAGCAGAAGTCTGTACTCAACATTCCCAGTCATGATTCAGCTCCAAGCATCTCCCATGAATCCATGCTTGGTTAGGCAGGTCCGTGCAGCTCCATCAGCTCTGCCACAGTCTTCCCTAGTCTGACCTTCTCCCCTTCCAGACCTCATGATGCACTCCTGTGTCTCTCTCACTTATTTTGGACCTCTTTTCTTTGTGGTGGGCTCTCTCCTCTCCTACACCCTTTTAGCCCACCCTCATTTAAATGTTTGGCCCAGAACTTCCTATGTGACCTCATGTGCAGCCCTTGCTACAATGTGCCATTTTTTGCCAGTTCTCCCATATCTTTTACCTTCTTTTGGCTGCCATCTTTAGCCAGGGCAAGAGTCCCAGTTACACAAGAGTATTAGGGTGGGTATCTGCCTTCTCTGGCTATGTATGTCAGTTATACCTTTTTCCCTTCCTTTCAGGAAAGCTAAGGCTATTAACTTGACATTGTTATGCAAATATCTTTAATGCCATATCATCCACTTCTTCCTTCTCCCAATCAAGGCTTGTGAGGAATACATTCTGTTATATTCAGGGGGCCCTCACTCTGCATCCCATCATACTTCCATCACCCTGGCAGCATGCAAACTCTGTAATAGCGATGGCTTTCTCCTGGTCTCTGCTCTCTTTCCGTGCCTGGAAAAGTGACTGGCACATAAGAGGCCACATATATTTTTTCAGTGTTGGGAATAATCATCATGAATGTGTTGTATTCTGTGAGGATCTTCACATTCTTGGAAGAATCTGTAGAACTTCAAGTGTGGCAAGGAAAGGGGAGTAATAGTTATCTGTAACAAAACCAATGAGATAAGATTTTAAAAACACAGGGCTCACAGTAGGATAGAGTTAATTTCTATTGGGGCGATATTAAGTTTGAGCTGTCTATATGATATTTATGGGGATATGTCAAGTAGACAATTTGATATATGACTTTCAAACTCAGGGATGAAGTCAGAGTTGCAAAGTTAAATTTGGTGATATCAGCATCTAGATGACATTCAAAGCAGGGGACAGGATGAGGAGCCCCCAGGAAAGATAGTAGAGAAAGGAGAGGACTGGACGAACACCCCAAGCATGTGAACATTTGGAGGTGAGACAGAGGAGGAGCCAGAAAAAGAGATTGAGAATGAATGCACAGTGGTGTGGGAGGAAAAAGAGGGGCTATGGGTTTCTGGAGGCCAAGAGAAGACAGTATTTCAGAAACGCAGGAGTGATCACTTGTGCCAAATGCTGCTGGGAGGTAAAGATGAGGATAGAGAATGGATCTTTGCTTTTGGGAAATTGGAGGTGACAAGTTATCTTTGATAAGAGCCATTTCAGCAGAGTACTCAAATTGGGGAGGACATGAGAAGAGAATGGGAGGCAAGAATTTGGAGATAGCAACTAGTCGATTATTTTGAGGACTTTTGCAGATCATGGAGCAAATTCTGGAGGAGAATGTAAGGTTAAGGGAAAGATTTTTTTTAACCTTCACTTATTCCTTCTCTGATGGTCTTCTTTTCTTTCTGATTTGCTGACCAATCTGAGATGCTGTCAATATGAATGGCTGACCAATATCATCCTCCTTTCTAAAAAAACTTCTTTTAACATTTCTTGCAAGGCTCACCACAGGGCAAACTGGTACCCCCAAACTGAAGAGACAGACACACAAATACAAAGAATTCATACCTACAAAGAATCACAACTACTGAAGTAGACACCTCTGGGGGAGGCAATGCCTGGGAAGGAAAACTTGAAGTATAATTGATGAATTGCTGGATGCTAGGTATGGACAAATCTGAGGGAGAAAAAAACTCCAGGAGAACCCAGTCATATATGGGTCACCACAGTTTTGTGCATTTACCTCCAGGAGCTTGATCAGGTTTTCACAGTAAATATGTAAGAAAAATTCCCCTGTGCTTCTGTCAGAGAGAGAGGAAAAGGAACCATTCAGAATTATACCAGCACTCTATTTTTTATTTTATTTTATTTTATTTCATTTGTATTGTACTTTTTTCCATTACCATTTACCCTCCTCCATCTCCACCTACCCCTACCCCGCTGCAATCACCACACTGTTGTCCCTTTCCTTGAGGGTTCTTTTTTTTTTTCTCAATCCTTCCACCCTGCCAACTTTAACAGGGCTTGTCCTCAAGAGAAACTTGTTAACCAGAGCCTAATTTACCTAGGGGTAAAGGGAAATACCCTAATCCCCTCTAGCTATCTTGTACCACCTAAGCAGGGAGGTAAAAAAAAAAACCCTGAGAAATATCGAAGTTCACATTCGAGAGGCACAGGCTCACTGAAAGATGGAGACCTATCTAATCACAGGACTTTAGAATGCTTTCCCTCTTTTTCACCTCACTACATTACTGAAGGCCTATCAATGGCAGTTCCTTTTACCCAGCAAGTCCTGCCCCCTGTTCCCTGACCTCCTCCCCAGGAAAACTTTGCTTTATTTAATTGCCACAGTCCCCACCCATCCAATAAAGAGGTAACTTTACTGTACTTTTCTATAGACTGACATTCTTTGGTTTAGTTTTGATTTTAGTATTATCAGTCTCTCTGGAGGTTTGCACAGATGAACTTGTGTTTATACTGAAACTTCACAGCTAACTTCAGTTATTTTGTTATAAACCAGTAATTTGTTTTTATAAAATGCCAGTTTGTTTTTAAATATCTTTTAAAATAGATTTTATAAACTGAGGTTGATGCCCCATAAATCTTGTATTTTAAATCTTGATGGATTTGACCAAATTGCTCTTCAGAAATGTTGAACTCATACCACCATTCACAAATGTGTAAAAGTGTTCAGTTTCTCCATATTTTTGTTAATACTAAGTATTATTGATCTTTTAAATTTTAGCCAATCTGAGCATTGAAAGTGGTATCCCATTTAAATTTGTATTTCCCCAATAACTAGGGAGGTTATGCAGAGGTTCAAATGTTTACTGACTCTTTGCTTTTCTTTGGCTTTCATTTGGTTATTCACACATTTTTGTCAAGTTTTTTGTTGGCTTATTTGCCTTTTCTTAATGATTGGTAAAAAGTTCTTTTATATTGTAGATAGTAACCATTTGTTATAGGTACTGCAAGAAATTTCTTTAAGCCTGCCTTTTTCCTTGTAACTTTATGTTGGTTTTAGGCACACACAAGTTTTCTGTGTGTCAAGTAGTAAATCTTTCTCTTTATAACTCCTGGGCTTTGTGTCATGCTTACCAAGACCTTCCCCAGCTCAGTATTTTACTTATCATAATACATTTTCCATATATATGTTTCTATATATTCATTTTGTAGTTTAAATTTAATTTGTATATTCATATCTTTAACCTTTATGGTATTTATCTTTGCATAAAACATGAGGAACAAATTGGGGTGGGGGAATTAAGAGCTCAGTTTTAAACTTAATAAAACTGGAGTCTGTATGGTAAACCGCTGTTATGTGATCTTTCACCACCAACAAGAAATTTCTGCAAGTTATATTGTGGAACTTGAGATGCCTGTGAGAGAAGAGGTCTGGGCTGGAGATGTAAATCAGTCATAGTTACATAGAAGGTATGTAAAACTCCTTTGGGGCTGGAATCATCAAAGGAGAGGTTACAGAATCAAAGGAGAGAGCCCAGATCAAGTTAATCCCTGAGGCAACCCAAGATTTTGAAATTTAGTGAAGGAGACTAGAAAGAAAGAACCAGTGAAGTCAAAGAAAAACAGGACAGAGTGGCACCATAGAGAATGTTTGAAGAGAATGTTTGAAAAATAAAAGGGAGTGACCAATCCTGCTAAATGCCTCTCAGAGAATGAGTAGGATGAGCACATAAAGATGTCATTGGGCTTAGTAACATTGATGGGATTGGTGACTTTGACAGGAGCAGACACACTGGAGTGGTAGAAAATGGAAGCCCCACTGGAGTAGGTTTAGGATCACAAGGAAAATTTAGAAGTAGAGATAGTGACCAACCATAGACAAATTCCAGAAGTGTTGTTGTGAAGGGGAAGAGAGGAATGGAAATGAAGGTGGTTGGGGTGTTAAAAATGGGAGATACATGGGCATATTTGAGTGATGATAGAAATGACTCAGTAGAGATGAAGAAATTGAAGTGGGAGAGAAATGGGATAACTGGGGGTTGAGATAGGCCTCTAACTTGATTTCAAAATGAATCTCACTACTATCAGTTGATTAATTCATCAGCTCCCTACTAATTTTAAATCTTTAAAAATATGAAATTCCTGCCTTGGCTGGTGTAGCTCAGTGAATTAGATGCAGGCTTGCCAACCAAAGGGTTGCCGATTTGATTCCCAATGAGGGCACACGACTGGGTTGCAGGTCAGGTCCCCCATAGAGGGTGTGTGGGAGGCAACCACACATTGATGTTCTGTCACTTTCTTTCTCCCTCCCTTCCTTTCTCTCTAAAAATAAATAAGTAAAATCTTTTAAAACATATGAAATTCCTATTTGTACTTTATAGCCTGTCCCACTAATCTTCTATGACTTGGGCTTTGAAGGTGTCAGGACAGTTTTCAAGTTATGTCCATTGCTGCTTATCTTTTTATATTTCAGAAATTGTATTCAATTTGTAAGAACTCTGTCTTATTCTCTGATTACTTCTTTTCCATAGCAGACTAATTTTGCTCTATGGATACAACATCCTCTTGGACATTTCTCAAGATGCTAATTAGGAATTTTAAACATTTTCTACATTAACTTTTCCCTCAGAAGCCTGTTGTTTGGCTTGTTCATTCCAGTGTTTCTCTTTCATGCTCTTGGTTTTCCTTGAATGTCAGGTGATTGGACCATTACATTTTGGTAACTGGTTTAGGGTCTTCAGCAGTTGTGAAGGTCACTATTCACCTGACAGGCTTTCTCTCTGAATGTGACAGAGCTGTGCAGGTGAATGGCTGGGGGTGTGCCAACAGAAGGATTGCCATTTATGAAGCATGGATAGGGATTAAGTTGCAGTCAGAGGTTGGAAAAGTGTCTTATTAGATATATAGTGCTTTAGAGGATTGAATTGCTGTGCCAAGATGTCTTTTGTCCCCATATCCTTATGGTGGTCCCCAAATTACCTGGGCACACCCTACTTCTCTCTCCAACAACAAAGTCCACACTGGGCTCTGTCTCTGTGCACAAAAAGTACTTTAGTGAGAAAGAGGTTCTCACTGTGCACAGAGTTGGAGAGTGACCCAGTTGCTTTGACAGACCTTTAACTAACTCCTCTGCTTTCTGCTCCATGACTCACTCTAGCCACTAGCCCCTACTAATTCTGAGCTTTTCCTGGACTTTGGAAGATTTATAATCATTTATCCAATATTCTTTTCTTATTCTTGTGTTAGCAGAGTGTGGGTTCCACAATATGACTTGTAGAAATTTCTTATTGTTGGTGAAAAATTACATTCCAGTGGTTTACCATACAGATTCCAGAGTCAGACTATCTGGCTTTGACAAGCTCCTAAGTTCCCTGTGGCTCTGTTTACAAAATTTGAAACTGGAATAATAAGAGTACCTATTTTGCAGAATTATTTAGGTGTTTTAATACATGTAAACCATTTAGTGCAGTAGCTAGCCCATTGAAAGTACTGCATAACAATCTGTCATTATGTTTCTCTGGTCTGCTGGAGATACCTTTTCTAGCTTTTTAGCACTCTGGATTCTCTTCTTTCTTATTTTTATATTTCTTCTGGCATTCTAGTGGGATTTTGGAAAAAAGATGAGATTAAATACATTGGCTCAGTTCATCCCCTTGAACTGAAAGGGAGTATTTGCATTTGACAATAATTAAAAAATGAACATTCTAGGTTGTTAACTTTCTGCTATTTTGAATTTCACATTCTCTTGATGCTTAGAATAGTATATCTGTAAGAAACCTTAGAGATCATTTAATAGAGGTCTCTCACTTTAAAAATGAGCAAATGAGAAATAACTTTCCTAAGGTACTAAATCTCTTTAAGAAAAGATCCTATACAAGAATAAAAATCTCTTGCCTCCTAGTCCAATTCTCCTACCACTAAAAGTAAGTAAATAAATATATATCATAGGTACCAATGTTATAAATTTTGTATGTCTGTGCCTATCCTATGTCCATTCCCTCCTCTTATTTAAAGCCATTCCCTCCTCTTATTTAAAGCCAACCTGGACTTTGAACCCATCCTCACCTGCTGCTTTCTCCAGAATTTTAAATTATTAATAATATCTTTGTTTTTGTAGTATATTCATCCTCTTGTTCTTAACTGGATTCTTTCCATTGGCTTTTAACCATGTTGAAATCTATCACTTTAGAAAAAAGGAACTGCAAACTCATTTGACCCTTTATACTCCCACTACCAGATGCTGCTTATCTTTTCACACTCTTATACCTCAAAACTCCTAGAAAGTACTCTCCACATTGTCAGTCCTTCCATCTTTTTTCATTCTACATGAATCTGCTTCTGACCTCACACTCCAGCAAATATCTCTCACTAAGTTCACTTAAATGAACTCCATGCTACTAAAACCAACAA
Source organism: Tonatia bakeri (assembly GCA_004024845.1). Taxonomy (NCBI): domain Eukaryota; kingdom Metazoa; phylum Chordata; class Mammalia; order Chiroptera; family Phyllostomidae; genus Tonatia; species Tonatia bakeri. The sequence continues at coordinate 18,237 of PVIA01007689.1, forward strand.
AAAATTTTCAAGCATCAGATTCTCCCATTTCTCAGCAGCATTTGATCTATGTGACCAGTTCTGCCATCTGGATACATGTTCTTTTTTAAGCTCTAGGGTATGAACATGCTAATTTTATTTTATTTTTTATCCTCACCTGAGGACATGCTTATTGATTTTTAGAGAGAGAGGAAAGGAGGAAAAGAGAGAGGAAGAGAAGCATTGATCGGTTACCTCTTGGACACACCCTCACTAGAGAGCAAACCTGCAACCTAGCCATGTGACCTGACTAGGAAGCAAACCTCCATCCTTTCAGTTTGCAGGATGATACTCCAACCAACTGAGCCATGCCTAATTTTTGTCCCACCTCCTTGCCCATTTTTTTCTCAGTAATGTTTGCTGGCTCATCACTTCCACCTGACCAGTAAATACTGTGGTTATACAGGCTTGGTCTTAGTTCTTCTTTATGTCTTGCTTTCCACTCTCCTTGGGTGTGTATATACCATCAGACCCCAAATTTACATCTCCAACTCAGACCCTCTCCCTACTGAAAAATATCATCTCTTTGTAGATGGCTCAAAAACTCCTCAAAACCAGCATGGTCAAAGAGAAATCTTTATTTTCTTTCCTAAAGATGATACTCCTGAAATGTTTCATAGCTTAGTGAAGGGCACACTCATCAATCAACTTATGCAACATCCAAAACCAGGGCTAATCCTTGATACTCCTCATATCTTATATCAATTTAGTACCAAATCTATCAATTTTATTTTCTAACTATATCTTAAATCCTTCCATCTCCTTCTATAATCTCTAGATGCTGCTACCATCATCTCCCCACTATGCAAATAGCCCTCTAACTGGTCTATTCACATCTGCTTGCTCTCTCAATCCTTTGTTTACAGTGAAGTCTGATAGATGCTTTCAAAATGCACATCTGATTATGTCACTTCTCTCACCCTCCCCTACTTCACATTTGTCAACATATATCTCTATAAACCCTTTAAAAGCTTATTATTCTTAGGAAAAAGAAAAAATTCCTTCATATGGTCTGCAAAGTTCTGCTTGTTCTGGACCCTGCTTACCTTTTCAGCTCATCTTATGCCACGTTTTCTCCCATTACTTCCATTCTAGATGCACATGGCACTCCTTTTTACTGTTGAGCATAATCACCAGGCTCCTCCCACCACAGGGTTTTGCATACATGGTTTTCTCAGCTGGAAACACTCATCCCTTCCTCCTTCACTTGGTTAACTTCTCTAGGCCTCTCATATCTCAGTTTAAGCATTATTTGTTCAGGAAAGACTTCAGATGAAGCCAGCTTTCCTTAGCAAAGCTCTCCTAGTTCCAGATATTGATTTATTACCATTAGAGTTCTACGTTTATTTATGTGAATAGTCCAGTAATTTCTCTCTTTACCACTACTTATTCATTCACTCAATAAATATTTACCAAACCCTTTACTATATCGTAAGCATTATTTTATAGAAGAGGTGACAAAGCGTAAAGGTAAATAAGCAATATGATGTCAAGAGGTGAAAAGTGCTATAAGAAAAAGTAGGTTAATAGGACAGAAATTGAGAAGCAGCTCCTTTTGAGAAGCTGTTTCTCTAAATGTCTAAAAGGACATTTAGAGAAGGTTTCTCAGAGGAAGTGACTGAGCAGAGATTTGAATGAAGCTAGAGAGCAAGTCATGAGGATGTCCGGATGAGCATCTGGGGGAGAAGAAATAGAGAGGATAAAGACTAGAGGGTATTTAACCTGTCTGAAGAATAGCTAGGAATTCAGTGGGGTTGCAGTGGAGTAAGGAGAGAGTGGTAAGAGATCAGAACAGACAGCAAGGAAGGAGCCAGGTCATGTAGGGATGTGTAGCCATGAGACTGGGAGAGATCTCATTGGAAGCTTTTTTTGTATATTTTCTTTTTTTTTAAAGATTTTATTTATTTATTTTTAGAGAGGGAAGGGAGGGATGGAGAGAGAGAGAAACATCAATGTGCAGTTGCTGGGGCAACGGCCTACAACCTAGGCATGTGCCCTGACTGGGAATCGAACCTGCGATGCCTGGTTTGCAGCCCTCACTCAATCCACTGAGCTACACCAGCCAGGGCTTACATTGGAAGCTTTTAAACAAGGAGTAACTAAAGCCAAATGCTTAACTTCTGAGCTATTGTTAATGATATTGCATTGCATATTTGAGAGTTGCTAAGAGAGTAGATCTTAAAAGTTCTCAGCACAAGAAAAAAAAGGTGTGTAACAACGTATGGTGACAGACATTAACTAGACCTACTTTGGTGATCATTTTACAGTATATACAAATATTGAATCATTATGCCGTACACCTGAAACTAATTATAGTATTATATGTCAATTACATCTCAATTTTAAAAAACCTATCACACAGGAAAAAAAACAAGAAGTGACTGAGTGGGTTCTATGCATGTTCTAAAATGATTTCTGTGACTGTTTGGGTGTGACTGGATTGGAGAGGGCTAAAGGTAGAAGCAGAGGTTCAGCTGAGGCTGTGGCAATGGTCCTGGGGATAAATGATGGGGTCTTGGTCTAGGGTAAGCTTGTGAGGAAGGACTAACGGGATGGTGACAAAGGATCGAAGTGCATTTTGAAGGCAGAGCATTTTGTTGATGTGTTCCTCCCAACCTACTGGTGGGTTTCCTTCTCGCTTAGAGGAAAAGTCAAAGGACTTAGGCTGGTGGGTGAGGCCATTTGTGATCTCGTCTGTCTCCCCCTTAACTCCCTCCTCTCCAGCCACATTGGCCCACTCATTCTTCTGTGCAAAGACCAAGTGAGCAGGATTCCACCTTTTGTATTTGATGTTCCCTCAGATATCAGGACTGCAGGTATCAACATGTTTTTTTCCACATCAGGGTTCTACTCAAATTTCTTATCAGAAAATCCTTTCTTGATCGCCCTGTATAAATGATCACCTCACCCTAGCACTTTGAATTTTCCTGATTAATTTCTCTTTGTAAGTTATTTCCATCCTACATATATGTATATGTACACACAAACATATAATGTGTCTGTATTTATTCCATGAAGGCAGAGATGTGGTCTGTTTTGTTCACTATATAACAGAACTCCCAGAATATTGCCTGGTACACAGTAGGTATTTAATAAATATTTGTTAAAATAATACCATTGAAATAGAGAATGAGGAGAGCAAAGAATGGCTTCAGGGTTTGGGGCCTCAATGATGGTGCTATCTCTTGAAGTAATATTGAAGTTTTTTCAGAATAAGGATTGGGACCCCCTGCTCCAAATCTCCAGCTGAAGTGTATTGTAGGTTCAGAGATATCCTGACTTCCTTTGGGGCCCACAGAAGCTCGGGATAAGTTCAGAATCCTGGGGGTCTGGGCTCCCCTTCTCTTATCATGGGGAAAGAGGGAGAAAATAGTAATGAATTAAATGGACTCTCTCAATTCCTGAGACTCAAAGTGACATCAGTTTGATCCAAACCCCACAACTGATGTTTCAGAGGTTATTGACTCTGTGTGTGGTTTCCGGGCAAACAATTGGCCACCTACTTTAAGAGACAATATAGCTAAGTGCTTTTTTAATGCAAAAAGAAAGAAATAAAAAAGAGCTACCTATTTTCCTCATTCCTGCAGGTGACCAACCCGATTGACTTGTTGGAGTGCATTTTCTACATTCTTAATAGATAGCTAGCAGGAAATGCCTTGTATAGCCCCGCCAGAGGGGCAGAAAGCAGCGAGTAGAGGGTACAGAATCTCCAGTCCCTGCTCCTGCAAGCTATCAGCTGCTCTAAAGGGGGCCAGGCAGCTCTAGCCATCAAAACACACCTTCACTCAGCCATAGTTTTGCATCTGCATCTTGCTCTGTCTCCGTTGATGGTTGGGAATTAAGGTAGGACAAGCTGGGGACATTTTTTTTTCTGGTGGAGGAGGGATGGAAATTCAACTGGAAAGGAATCAGGGTGTGGGGAATGGTGAGCATCATATGCTTTGTTCAGGAAGATGCAATTTAGTCCCTTTGGGGCTTTTATTCCAAATGATCCTTGTGAAGACCTCTTTGACTCCCCAGCCCAACCCTGGGTGCTGGGAACCATCCTGCAGAAAGGTAGTGTGTCCGTGTGTCCGTGCATGTAGACTGTGGTAGAGTTGAGACCAAACAGCTGGTATTGTATTCCATGTTATAATATTTGTGCAAAAGATTGGGTAATATTTTGAGATATTTGGAGCTCTTGGTGTCTGTATATTTTGTGTACTAGGGAAATTGTAAGCTACTGTGTACTTTTATATTTTTGCTGTTGTCATTGCACAGCTGGCAAGGTTTTGTCTGCAAGAGGCTTTTACTGCAAGCCAGGCACTGATACAGAAACACCTTCTCCAGAAAGCCCCATCCTTTCTTCTGCTTCATTGATATCTCCTCAGTTTTAGCTTTGCAGCATCTGCTTCTAAGCCAGACCCACCCTGACCAATTCACTTGTAAGTAGAGATCCCTCACAGAAGGCTCATTGGTGGATAAAACTGCTCAAGTTTCTCCAGAGGTGTGGTGAAATGCAGTTCTGCAAAAGATTAAGCCAAATAGAAGTTGTCAGAATTTTAACATCTCTCAAATACAGATCCTGTCCATTGAAGGCCAAGTGCAATAAAGAGAACTATTCCTAAAATGGATTGGTACAAGTAGCCCATGACTTCCCTTTGAATGCACGTCAGTGTGTTTGGGAAGTAACACAGGGGCAGAGGTTGTATTTGCAGTTTATTCAGGATCTTTAGTTCTAGGGTTTGAGTCCTCCAAGGTGATGGGGCTAAGATGTTGCTTGTGACTTTTTCCATCTGTACCCTTTCCTGCCTGTGGCCAGGTGGCCTATGTTCTAGTATCCGAAGGATACTAGGAATGTGCTTCAGGGCTCTGAAGTTCCAAGGGTCCAGCCAGCAGTTTCCCTCTGCTTCTGTTGTGGCACCAAGGAGACTTAGTAAAGATAGATAGATGGCAAGCTGTTTGAAGCCTGAGCCTAGAGCAGTGGCCACAGGCAGTTCTAGAACAGAGTCCTACAAAGGCACTAAGAGGCTTTTGAAGGGAGAGACTTCAAAGAGAAGCCCTGAGGGAATGCACAAATATTCTGCTTGCTTCTATAAAGGAAACCAAATCACTGGGATAGGGTCCTGGCTCAAGGTCCTCCAGAAATTAGAGGCCATGCCCTCACATTTGGTAGATGGGGAGACTGAGGCCCACAGAGGAGAAGGGACTATTAGTCCCCCCAGGTAGACAGTAAGGGCAAAAAGACAGACATAGAAGCCAGAGAGACCTGGGTTCAAATCCCAGCTCTGCCACCAGGTAGCTGTGTGGCTGGGGCAGTTTATTTTGTATTCTCTAAGCTTCAGTTTGCTCATCTCTAAAATGGGGATAATAAGTACTTTGAAGGTTGAAAAGATTGGAGAAAATATATGATATATTTCTGTCACAAAGTAGGTATTCTGTAAACTGTAGCTTTAGAAAAAGTACTGCCTCCACATTCATCACTTTTAATTCATAACACCTTTGCTTTATTTTATTTTTGCTATTTTTTGAAATATATTTGACATACAACATTGTGTGGCTTTATGGTGTGCAACATGTTAATTTGAAAAATTTATATATTGTAATATGATGGCCATTGCAGCCATAATGAACACCTCTCATATTATATAATTGTCCTTTTTAGAAGTTGAAATAATTAAGTTCTAGTTAGCAGTTTTGATGATGATAATACAGCACTGTTGTCTATATTCACCGTACTGTACACTAGACCTGTAGGGCTTATTTACAAGTTGTTGCAGGTTTGTACCCTTAAACAATATCTGTCCTGTCCTCTGGTAACCACCATCTTATTTTCTGCTTTTACAAGTTTGGCTTTTTAAAATTCCACATTTATGTGATAACACACAGTACTTGTCTTTCTCTGACTTATCTTATAATGTGCTCAAGGATAACACTTTTGCTTTATTTCTACAACTCTGAATATCTGAATATATCATGTACATTTTCATTGAGGAATAATTTACCTACAGTAAAATGCACAAATCTTAAGGGACCAATTTGATGACTTTTGACAAATGTAGACATCCACATAAAACCTTCGCCCTCCTCAAGATGTAGGACATTCCCAATGGCCTCTCCTCCTGCCTCTTCCCAATCTCTACCCCATAGGCAACCACTTTTCTGACCTCTATCACTAGATATTATCTGTGCCTGTTCTATATAAGTGGAATCATATATATTTCTTTCCTTCTAGCTTTTTTCACTCAACATGTTTTTGTGATTATTCCATGCAGTTGTGTGGGTTGGTATTTTGTTCCTTTTTATTGTTGAATAACATTCCATTGTATGAAAATGTCACAGCTATTTTATTTATTTTCCTACTGATGGACATGGGTTTTTGTTTTTCACTGTGGGGCTATTATAAATAAAGCCACTGTGAACATTCATGTACAAGTCTTTGTGCAGCTATATGTTTGTGTTTCTCTTGACCATATGTACCTCGAAGTGGGATTGCTGGGTCATGTGGTATGCCTATGTTTAACTTTATAAGAAAACTGCCAGTTTTTCAATGTGGTTGTTCACATGTTTTTTGAAATAAGGATACAATGGATTCATTTTTCAGATAGTGCTCAATCAAAAGCTTCTGTAGAAAATATAGTCCAATTATGACTGGGGCTAAAATGATTCTGAAAGGAGAGTTCCTTAGGAAGTGTCCCTGTTGACCATAAGGTTCCTTCCTAACATCCCCATCATAATCTGTTGACACTTCTAGCAGAGTCATAAAATAACAGGCTGCAGAATTCATATACTCCAATCTCTTCATCTTACCCAAAAGGAATTTGAGGCCCAGAGAGGTCATGTGGTTTCCCAAAAGCCAACCCCAGATCCTCCGACTTTTCTAATTGACATGATTTCCTTGCATTGTGCTGTCTGTGCATGAAATGGCATCCAACCATTCAGCCCTTCTTTACTGAATACCTACCTAGGTGTTAGGGGTAAAGAAATGAGTAAGAAATGGACCCATCCTGAAAGATCTCACAGACCGGGCTATTCAACTCTCTTCATTTTCATTATATTCACAAGAATGAATAGATTCTTCGTGTGTCTTTAGCCTGAGCACATAGGTAGCTAAAGGTAAAGAAGCAACCAGATATGCTACTTCTCCAGTTAAAAGAGTCACAGCATGTCTTGAGTGCCTGCTGTGTGCCACTCAAGAAGCTCACAGGTACAATACAATTACGGAGGCCAATTTAAGGCAATTCAGCAAATGGCTATTGAACATCTATCTATTCTACTGCAGTCCCTGTTCTAGGTGCAGAGAGTAGGGTTGTGTGTAGAGCTGATGTTTTGAGCACTTTTCTTTTAAAGATTTATTTACTTATTTCTAGAGAGAGGAGGAGGGAGAGAGAAAGACAGGGAGAGAAACATTAATGTGTGGTTGCCTCTTGTGTGTCCCCCACTGAGGATCTGGCCCAAAACCAAGGCATGTGCTCAGACTGGGAATTGGACTTGTGATCCCTTGGTTCACAGGGCCAGCACACAACCCACTGAGCCACAACAGCCAGGGCTGTTTCAGGCCCCTCCCTTTTTTTAAACCAATGTTGTCACAATATACTAGTGTTAAAAAAGTGTGTGTGTGTGTGTGTGTGTGTGTGTGTGTGTTTGTGTGCTGAGATCTACATTTGGTTCAGAATATAACTCTCTTGAGGCTTCAGGACTGATATGGTTTGTAATTGCTAGTTTCTAAGATGAGGTGGAGGGTAGGTGCAGACCACCATCATACATAGATTCTAGCATCAGGGGGAGTGGGAGAAATTGATGTTTTATTCTCTTGCATGGAAGTGGAAAAGATGGAAAGCAATGCTTACTTTGACAACTGAAATTGTCAATATCGCCTGGATTCCTTAGTCAGCTCTACAGGGGAGCTCACCCTTTTGTCTAGGGAGATCTACATGTAGTTCTGGGAGGAGGAAGGCACTTCCCCAGAAGACAAGTTACTTTGTGATTTGGCCTCATTGTTACTTTTTAAAAGATTTTATTCATTTTTAGAGAGAGGGGAAGGGAAGGAGAAGGAGAGTAATATCAGTGTGTGGTTTCCTCTCACATGCCTCCTACTGGGGACCTGGCCTGCAACCCAGGCATGTGCCCTGGCTAGGAATCGAACCAGTGACCCTTTGGTTCACAAGCTGCCTTCAATCCACTGAGCTATACCAGCCAGGGCTCATTGTCATTTTTAAAAAAGATTTTATTTATTTATTTTTAGAGAGAGGGGAATGGAAGGAGAGAGAGGGGGAGAGAAATGTTAGTGTTGTGCAATAGAAACATCTGATCAGTTGTGTCCTGCACAGCCCCAGCTGAGAACCTGGGCCACCATCCAGGCATGTGCCCTGACCAGGAATTGAACCTGTGACTCTTCACTGTGCCACACCAGTTGGGGTCTTGTTATTTTTTCCTGATGCTTTTCTAGTCATGTTGCTATAAAATTCTTCTCATTTGTGAGGAAGGGCCCCTTTAGTGCTTCATAGAGCTCTGCCTTGTTGTTTCCTGAACACTGATCAGACCATTCTCCTCGGCTCATCCTCAGATCAGTACAACATAGCTGTTGAGCTAACTGCTTGCCCTCAAGTATGCTGCTCATCCAAACTATAGCCAAGCCACCTGGAAAAATAGTGCCAGTAATCTTTTACATTTGATCTGCAGCTATCACTTGTGTCACAATGGAAGAAATGAAGAATGCTGGCCAGATGGAGAGGCCTGTAAAAACTGAGTGGAGTCCCCGGTGTGTCATTTTCACCTATTTTCAAGGGGACATCAGCAGTGTAGTGGATGAACACTTCTCCAGAGCTCTGAGCAACATCAAGAAACCCCAGGAACTGAACTCCTTGAGCCAGAGTGAAGATGTGGTCCTAAGTAATGGTAAGCATGTTAGGAGGGAGGAAGCTGAACTTCCCTATCAAGGCTATCACTGAAAGACAGTTCTCTGATTTCTCTTAATGCACATAGACATATGTGTATTTGCTAAAGGTAAGTCACATTGTTTAGATCAGGGGTGTCAAACTCATTTTCATTGGCGGCCACATCAGCCTCACAGTTGCCTTCAAAGGGCCAAAATAATTTTAGGACTATATAAGTGTAACTACTCCTTAACTGTTAAGGAGTTGAAATTACATTCAGCCCCTTGAAGGCAACTGCAAGGCTGATGTGGCCCCTGGTGAAAATGAGTTTGACATCCCTGGTCTAGAGAGAAGCTGCCACCCATTTCTTAGAAGTTCAATGTGAAAATGGACACTGTTCAATCAAATTAATTTACCTATTTCATTGCTTCCTCAATTGTGTAAAATGCTGGGTTCACTGCTCAATCCACAATAAGAACACCATAACTATTTGCCATTATCACCATTATCAGTATTATTATTATTATTGTGATTACTATTACTACCATTGCTGGCCTCACAGGGGCAGGAACACCAAAGCATTCATGATATTAAAAAGCATGTCCTATGTAGGTACACCCAACCTCCTCTCCACTAGTAGTAGATGATCTGGTGGTCAGGGATAGGACCAGAGACAAGTAGGTAGAACCTCACCACATCCCTCTTCCCACCCTTAACAGTATCAGGGGTGTCTATTGCACTCACTATTTGGTAACTTTTTAAAATACGTATTCTTACATCTCAAAACAATTATTTTAAGAGCTATGTCAAAATGTGCTCATTAAAATATCCAGGTTTAGAGAAAGCCACAGAAATTAAGCTGTCCAGGACTGCTGTATGACTTTAATGGACCCTAGACACTTTGCTTTCATAGGCCCATTCCTCATAAATATATGTAAAAGGACATTTTGTGACTGCATTGGCACAAAAACAAACATAATCCAGGCTGCATTCATCTTATATATTCATTATCATTATTATATTCATTTTCTTTCCATTTTAAAAGCAGTTAAAATATTTTCATGGTCTCCTAAGAGTATTCATGGGCCCTAGGCACCGTGACTGCTGTGCCTAATGGAGAAGTCATCCTGCCAGCTGGATGTGAATTGATGAGGATCTTTATCACCTTTTTGAAGTGTGCAAATAGACCAGGGTCTTATTGATTTTTAAGAGCTCTTTATTGAAGTTGTTGAGCACACATGTTGAATGCCTTGCTCCCATTGGAGGATGTACATGCCTCCAAGTGGGATACTTCATGCAAAGTGGCCAACTAGGGCCTCTGCCTGCAGGGGAAGAGCTCACCTGTTTTCAGATGCCATCACTCTGGCTTTACTCTTTGACTTTGGACAAGAAGTTGATATATATCTGATGTACTCACCTTTGCAGAATTTACTTCTCTCTAAGAGATTCCTTTTCCAGTCAGGTGACATGATTTTCTTAGAGAATCTTGTGAGTTAAGTAAACATGTGGAAGGGGGTATGGTAGTAGCACACACTGAAGGAAATGCTGTAGAAGATCTTGTTAAAATGGCAACAAGGAGGTAGGTGGAGAGGTGGGGAGGTGATGTTCAAGAGTGTTCTGAGTATTTCACAGCAGGAGAGGGAATGATTGATCTTGAGACATTTGAGGAATTGATATATGGAGAGTGGGATTCAGAAGACCTATCTGGCTCCTGAGAAGGTACGAAACCCCGGGCTCTTCAAGCACAGAGAAGTCTGCTAACTTTGGTTCTTTGGATCAAAGATTGGCTAAAAATTATTCATTCATAGAAGTTAAAAACTCCTTCTTTTAAAGTAAAGAAATTTAAAGTAAGTAAACTTCTTTACTTTAAAAGAACTTTCTAAGCATGAAAATAATGTGTTAATTTTTGAAGATTTTAGAAAACATGGGTAAACAATCAGAACACAAAACCACATGGGCTATACACACATACTAAGTTTTACAACATAACATTATTTTGTACAAAATGGGTTGTAACTTTTTAATAATTAACAATAGTTGTATATAGCTCTCTGTGCCATTACATATTCTACTACAATATCATTTTAATAGCTCAAGAGTATCTTTCTGTTAGATATACTAAATCTATTAAAATTTTTAGACATTTAGATTATTGCCAATCTTTCACTGTACTATAAATGCCACTTTGAATCTTGTAGCTAAATTTTTACATGCATCATTGATAATATCCTTAAAATAAATTGTTATTGGTGCAATGACTGGGTCAAAGTGTATGTACAAATTTTAGAGTTTTGATATGTATTGATAAATTACTCTCCAGAAATGTTATGCCCACCTGCCATCCCTCCAACTCCAGTAGTATGGGAAAGTGCCCAGCTCACTGTACTCTTTGCAATGTTGGGAAGGCATATACAGTGAGAACATGAAGTTTGGAATCAGACAGCTTTACCATTGCTGACTTGTCTGAGTCTGTATTTTTCTCATCTGGGATGCTGTGAGGATCACATAAGACCATGTATGCATAGTGTTAATCAAAGAATCTTTTCTACAGTAAATGCCCAATAAACAAAAGCTGTTCTAGTATGTAGTTGTTCTTTCCCATCTCTGATGTATTTTTACCTGGGAGTGGACACATACTGATCACAGGCTTGTGAAATGTCTCTCTCTCTTTTAATAGTTTGCTTCTTTATCTCTTTTTTTAAATATTTCAATTTTTTATGCTTTACAGTTGTCCTAGTTTTTACCCCTTTGTCCCCCTCCATCCAGCCCACATCCCACTTCTATTGTCAATCCCCACACCATTATCCATGTCCATGGTGCCTTCATATATGTTCCTGGACTAATCCTTTCATGAAATATATTTTAGAGGAAGTATTTACTTGATCCTCCACATCAGCCCTGAAGTGCTGCTGCTCTTCAGCCCTGAAGGGCTTTTCTGCTCACTTTTTCCCTTCCCTTCTTGGCACTGGGTGACTGAGGGCAGGGAGGACCCTCTGGCCTCATACATTACCGTTTTGCTTTTTCCTGGGTTAATTACATGGAGTGTTGCAGACTAGGAAAGAAACCTATGCATATGAGCTCAAACTGGGTTTATAAGCCAAAACAATGATTAATAAAAATAACAGCAAAAGCTATCACTTATTGAGTGCCTATTATGTACCAGATACTGTGCCAAGTTCTTTACATAGATTATCTCATTTAATTTCACAACAGTCCTGTGAGGCTCAGAAGTGGTTGGTGTTGTGTTCAGTGTCACACAGCTAGGAAGAAGCAGATCTGGGATTAGACTCCAACTCAGTCTGACATCAGAATCTGTGCTCTTAACCACTCTTCACATGGTGCTCTCCTTAGGGTAGATTTAGTGAGGAAGTATTGTGTGTATGCATGTGTTTCAGAGTGGGCACATGTTTGTGTGTGCATGTGCACATGTATGCATAAACACACATATACATATGTGAGTACATGCATACATGTGTGCATTCATTATAATAATATTTAATCAGGGCCTACTATGGGCCAGGTGCTATGCAAGTTCCTGAAGATATAGTGGTGAACACAAGAAAAATGATTTTAGTCTTCTCAAAATTTTTTGGCTAGTGCGGAAGGCCAATAGTGAATGAATGAATGAATGAATGAGTGAATGAATAAATGCATAAATTATAGACTAGGACTATTGCTGTGAAGGAAATAAACAGAGCAAAGTCACAGACAGCAGCAGCAGGATAACAAACTTTAGATTGCAGGTTTAGGGAGATCCCTTCCGAGGAGGCAACGTTTAAGTTTGTGTATAGAAACTAATTTTGAGTAGGGGAGCAGGGCTACCATGTAAGAATAGAGTCCTCTTGGGTGGAAACAAAGTCTTTAGCACCTAGCGATGCTTTCTAGAGGGTTCTGGGGCTCTCAAAAGTATATATAGGCAGGTGTGGGAAGTGTCTCTGGGTTTTCTTAGGAGGCTTGCCAATTTCACCCTAAAGGGAGAGAGTAGCAAATGGGCACTAGTACTCTTTGAACAGGACTTGATCTTAAGACCAGAGGCCTCGGGAATTCTGCAGGCATGGATGGGACTAAGAGGCAGGGTCTTTGTGTTCAGAGTTGGAGTATATGGAATGGAATCTTGTCCTATTGAAAGAAAAATTCAGCCTGCTCCAAGTATCCCATATCCAAAGTGTTCCTTACCTGTTCTCCATTCATTAATGTAGTTTGAGGTTTAAGAAGGCAGCAGAGTCTTTCTGGGGGCTCCCTCACTCATCTCCAGAGGTAATTAAGAGGGGAGACTTGAATAAGAAAGTGTCACCAAGGGCCACTTCTAGTAACAGCAGCAACCTTGAACCAGTCCAGGCTGTGGTTTAGGATACCTTTATTAGTTTACAGAGTGGATGGGTATGGTTGCTGGAGCATTTGGCCCAAGAATCCTGAGAAAGAGTGGCCCACCACGATTCAGGATCTCTACTTCATGGGACACCAACGCTCAAGCCTGGTATGGAAAGGTAGCTTTTACCAGACCACTCAAGGCCCACTTTTGGGTTGCTGTGAACTTGGGAATGGGACAGCGTGTACCTCCCCTCAGGCTCCCATTCAAACTGCTCTGGTGGACTCAGTGACCAAATGGGACCTTGGTCAGTGGCATACCACACACTCTCCTTAACATCTCTGGAAGGGAAGCAGCTCAAAGAAATACTGAAAACACATAGGGACCCTGCATTCAGTGCCTAGGTCATAAGTACAAGATCAGTAAGGCCAGTTCAGATTGAAACTGCCCAGTTGTTGAGGCTACACATTGTTTCTAATTTGTGCTGAGTACATGCAGTACCCTCACTGAATATGAAACACAGACAATGATTATACTTAGTCAGCTTAATCACTCTATTTGTGCTATACAATGTCCTGAATTGCTACTGGTCAGCAGATATCAGTTTTCAAAAATAGCATTCATTCCCAGGAACAAATCTTAATATATATTTCTTTGCCTTTGATTTCATTAAAAGAGACCAACCATCACCTGTTGCTCATTGTAAATGATGTGAAATGTCTGTGCCACGTAAGTTAGGGCTTTTATGCTCTCTGGATATTATGATGAGTGAGTGATATTTTAAAAACCTGTTCTATATTTTTTCTTTTTAAAATATTTTATTAATTTTACTTTTAGAGAGAGGAGGGGAGGGAGAAAGAGAGGGAGAGAAACAGCAATGTTCAAGAGATACATCAATTGCTTGCCTCTTGCATGCCCCCAACTGGGGACCTGGCCCACAACACAGGCATGTGCCCTAACTGGGAATTGAACCAGCAACATTTTGGTTCCTTTCAGTTTACAGGTCAGCACTCAATCCACTGAGCCACACCGGCCAGGGCTACATTTTTCAAATTAAAAAATATAGTATATATTAACCAGAAAAAAATAAGTTACTTCCATTATGATAATAATAAACATCTAACACATGTTCTAGATCTTTCCTTCCTAGATGGAAATCTCCGAATTGGAGATGATTTGGACATGTCTCCAAATGAGTGGTGTTTCTCTTCTGAATGGACAAAGCCACAGCCAGAAGTATCTTTTGCAAATGGTGCCACCAACTGCAGCATGAATGGGTTTCAGCCCATGGCTCAGTACCCCCAGCCCCTGACTGTGAGTCCCTCTGTTGAACCAGGCCAGCTGTTGCATTTCTCTTCCCCAGCCAGCACCAGCTCCCCAGAGCCTGAATACCCTTGTGCCTTCTCCTCTGGGCACTTAGTTTCACAGGCTATGCCTGATGGGGAATATGAGTCACTCCTAAATTTACCCCATCAAGAGAGATGTGTAGCCCATCCTCAGCAATCTGCCATGTGGGAGAATTGCAACTCTGACCAGGCAACCAGAAGCATGGGATCTCCCTTCAACCAGCCTTTCAACTCAGCCCACTGTAAGTAAATCCCTCCAGATACTTGGAGGCTTACCTCTGATTGGTTAGGGTTGAGAGTGAGTTGACATGAGGTGGGGTGTCTAGACTAATTGCTGCCAGTCTGGACATGAGGCTTCTGAGGGACAGAATGTTCTGCTTAAATGTTCTCTGTATCTTCGCTAGGCTTCATTGACATTGACAGTTTAATGAATCAAGGGTTAAATAGAGAGCCAGCCAGATGAACCTGGCTGAGAATATTCACCCAGTCTGTTGACTTGGACTTATCCTACAAAAATGATGGACTGCTGCCTAAAATCATAGGGTTTGCATCCACCCCTCTGTAAGCCACCAAATAATCCATTTGTAAAACAAAACTGTGGAATACCTACAAGCTCATACTCTATCCTCCAAACAGGTTGGCATCTTGCAGTGATGCCAGGCTCCTGGGCAAAAACAAGGGTAATCTATACTAGCCATCTGCTCCACACATTAAAATTCAAAGCAACTGTAGAGGCAGCTCCATTGCTGTCCGGAGACTGTAACAGTGCCTGGCTGTATGTGGCTCACACTTGTGCACTGGGCTCCTCTTGCTCAGTTTCTCTTGGGTTCCTGTTCCCTGATCATTACCCCTCCCACTGAACTAAAACGCTTCTTTATTTACTCACTCACTCAGCAACTATTTAATTAGTGCCTAATAGATGCAAAATACCCATCAAAAAATACCCCCAAAACAGGACTCCCTTCTTTGTAAAAGGATAGGGGAAGATTTGGCCTGAGGTATACTTTCACACACACACACACACACACACACACACACACCCCAAACGAACCAACAAACCCAACACATTCTACTACAAGATTTGCCTTTTACATGAAGTACTGGGAATTATATATTTTATAGTTTCATGGGCCAAGTCTGAATCCTCTGCATTCTGCACTCTGAGTGAATTTTCTTTTAGACCTCCCTAGTCAATACATATCTGGGGTTCTAGTGTCCCATTTTTGAGAGAAATTAGTAGAAGCTACCTTTGCTCTGAACTAAGTATATCGTACACAAAAGGTTTATTCAGTATAGCTTCCATAAGTCAAGCACTGTGTTCTATCCTAATGTTGAAAAAAAATTCCCATTAAAATACTACTCCATCATTTCCAGAGTTTGATTAGAAATGTACTTAAAAAGAGTAAATTATTAAAATGTCATGCTTGGGAAACATGAAAATTTCTAGCATGTACTCTTTGTCAAGCATCTATTCCTACTGTATTTAGAGGGAAAATTTGGCCAAATATGTTTTTGTATCTGCTCTGCATATACACAGCAGAGCTCTGTTTGAACAGTTGGTTAAAATGCAGATGGCACAAATTATTGCCTCACAAACATAGCTCTGTACAGTTTAAATCCAATTCATCAAATACTTAGTGTGCATCTACTATATGCCAGGTACATCATGGTAAAACTATATGCAGGCATTATTCTAGTCCCCCAGCCTCTAGACACATTTTTATTTTTAAATAAATTTTTAAATGTGTATCACTAAAGTCTTGACTGTCACAAACTCTTCACAATTTTCTACTGATGTTGACACTAGTTGAATTATTTGGCGACAGATGGCTCCTGATCTATTGAGGAAGTTAGCAACACTTAATCAGAAACACTGCCTAGAAGAAGATGGGAACAAGGCCCAGGGGGCCTTAAAAACAGAAGGTTCTGCATTTTTGCAGCATTTAAGAAAAAAGATGCTAGGTGTCCATAACTGAGGGGCAGGTGATTTGGGAGACCTGGAGTAAAACTGGGCACTTTCTAACCCAGTCCAAGAGATTTCATTTTCAATCATGTTTTTCTTTTCTAGGTAAGAAATATTTTCCCCCAGCTCATGGACCTGCAAGTGTCAACCTTGCCAGTGATAACCTTGCACATGAAAGTAAGTATATATTCTGCTTTTGATAGCGTGTCTCTACATCTTGAGAAAAAACTGGAGGAGAAGCTTGTAATGTAAATACCAGGATCTCTAACAATGGAAAAGACCCTCATTTCTATTATTTAGTATTTTCATAGTTAGAATTTGTTTCATCTGAGCCTTAAAAAGCCCATGCACTTGGTAATTTATAAAATCCTTGAGCATTTTTAAATTTTGACATAGAATCAACTTTATTGAGTTTTTAAAAAAATCTGAGCTGTATTTAACTGAGGTGATTCAGAAAAATGAACGAGTTTCAAATAGGTGAAAAGACTTGCCTTAAGATCACAGCAAACAGCAGAGATACAATCTCTCTGCTCTCACAGTATCATAATATCAAAATCATAAATTACAATAAGCATAAATCATCAAAAATAATTCCAACTTAAATCAAGTATACAACAGTGAAAAGTAGCAACTGGTAAGATTATTTTACTGTGTATGGGTTTACTGTATATCTGTGGTCAGCATACTATCCTAAAATAGGGGAGGGATGCAGAAGTCTTGGAAAGCATGCAAAAGAGCAATATTACCTTGAGAAAGGGGTAGAGAATGAGCTTTCCAAGTGGAAAGTAATTGAGGGGAGGTGGCCATCTTGCCACTGTGGTTCTGGGCAGAGGGAGGCAGCAGAGTGAGGTGACTGGAAAGAAGGTAACTTCTTAGGGCTTTAAATAAAAAGACCAGGGAAACCCAGCAAAGTCCATGCATGCTCTTAAGCCAGTCTCCCAGTCTCACTTGAGGGTGAGAACCACAGGTGGAGATTGTGAAATGCATAGACCCTGAGACCTCACTTCCTGTTTTGGTAGATTTGGCATAGGACTCAGTTACCTCTATATGTTTGATTCTTTACATATTTTATATTAACCTAATTTTAAAGTGAACTGGATAAACCTTTTGGTAGGAATTTTGGTAGTTTTGAAAGATTTTCTTCATGAGGTCCCAGGTAAGTATTTGTCAAAAGAAGGAAGGCAGAATCTCCTCCTATTCTTCCAATATGGCCTAGTCCCCTCATGTGGGCTGTCAGTTACCTATGATGCAGTGACCATGTAGAGCAGGAAACCAATCAACCAGAAGGGTACTTAGAGAGATTTTCTTCTTTTTTAAAGAGTTAGAGAAATATCAATGTGTGGTTGCCTCTCCCCACAGGAGACCTGGCCTGCAACCCAGGCATGCACTCGAACTGGGAACAGAACTGGCAACCCCTTGGTTTGCAGCCTGCGCTTAATCCATTGAGCTATACCAGCCAGGAAGAGAGAAATTTTCTTGAGGTGATTCCCAAAAACTTTGGTGCCAAAATTTTTAGTAAATTTGATTTTTTTCATTTGTACAACTAGAAACTGAATGTATATTGCTTCAATGCCTATAGATAATAAGGACATTGATATTGCTATTTGCCAGAGTGTGTGTGTATATATATACACATACCTTTGTGTGTATGTATGTGTATATATATACACATACCTTTGTGTGTATGTGTATACATATACACATACCTTTTTGTGTATGTGTATACATATACACATACCTTTGTGTGTATGTATGTGTATACATATACACATACCTTTGTGTGTATGTATGTGTATACATATACACATACCTTTGTGTGTATGTATGTGTATATATATACACATACCTTTGCCTTTGGTATGCCTTTGGCATATATACACATACCAAAGACATACACAAATGCCTTTGGAGGTGTATGTATATATCTATATATCTATACACACACACATATGTGAATGAATAAAACTGTCTTGGTCAGTGCCTTCATAGAGTTAATAGTCTAGTGGAGAAGGCAAAACCCCCTGCCCCCAAGAAAAAGGGAAAAAGCAAAATTTTTACATGTTATGATTAAATGCTATGAAGGAAATGCACAAGGTATTGCAATAGAGAAAGATGGGTGTCAACGTTGAATAAGGTGGTCAAAGGAGGCTTCTTGGAGGAAAGGACATGTAAGCAGGGGCCCCACAGAAGTGAGGGAGCCAGTTTTAGGAAGAGTTAGAGTAGAGCTAGAGGGAGATGGAGAAAGCTGCTCCATGTAAAGGCCCAGAAGCATGTGAGGAATGGGAGAAAGGTCACTGTGTCCAGAGAGTAGTGTGAAAGGGAAAGTGGCACAAGACTATGCTGGAGAGGTAGACAAGGGCCAGGTGATAGAGAGTATTTTGGATCATGTTGGGAGTTTGAATTTCATATTCTAAGTGACTTGGTGAACCCTGGGAGGCCCTTATTAAGTTCACTGTCGATTTAATAAGGTCACATAAACTGCATAAGATAGATTGGAGAAAGACAAGAATGAAAACCAAGAGATCAGTTTGGAGGCAAGAAGCACGGAAATATAATAGTGTGGATGAGGTAGCATCAGTGGAAAAGGAAGTATATGTATTTGAGATCTATTGAGGAGGTTTAGCTCTTAGGATTTGCCTAATACTCTGGATTGGTTTCAGGTCTTTTACCTCCTTGGCTAGGTTTATTCCTAGGTACTTTATTTTTCTTGCTGCTATAACAAATGGGATTTTTCCCCTAATTTCTGTCTCTGATATTTCATTGTTGGTGTACAAAAATGACTTTGATTTCTGAATATTGACTTTGTATCCCCCTGTTTTGCCAAATTGACTTGTTAGGTTGAGTAGTTTTTTGGTGGACTCTATAGGGTTTTGTATGTACACTATCATGGCATCTGCAAACAACAGTTTTCCTTCCACCTTTCCAGTTTGAATGCCTTTTATTTCTTTTTTCCTTTTGTATGATTGCTGTGGCTAGGACTTCCAATACTATGTTGAACGGAAGTGGTGAAAGTGGACACCCTTGTCTTGTGCCTGATCTTAGGGGAAAAGCTTTTAGTTTTTACCATTGAGTATGATGTTGGCTGTAGGTTTCTTGTATATGGCCTTTATTATGTTGAGGTATGGTCTCTCTATTCCCACTTCACTGAGTGTTTTTATCATAAATGGATGCTGTACCTTATCCAATGCTTTTCCCACATCTATTGATATGATCATGTGATTTTTGTCTTCCATACATTTATGTGAGGTATTACATCACATTGATTTGTGAATATTGTACCAACTTTGCATCCTTGGGATGAATCACACTTGATCATGTTGTATAATCTTTTTAATGTATTGAAGAATGCAGTTTGCCAATATTTTGTTGAGTATTTTAGCATCTATGTTCATCCGTGATATTGGCCTGCAGTTTTCTTTTTTTCTTGTGTCTTTGTTTGGTTTTGGGATTAGGATGATGCTGGCATCATAAAGAGAGTTCGGGAGTCTTTCCTCCTCTTAAGATTTTTTGGAGTAGTTTGAGAAGGATAGGGGTTAGCTCTTCTTTAAATGTTTTGTAAAATTCTCCTGCAAAAGTGTCCAGTCTGGGGCTTTTGTGTGTCAAAAGATTTTTTTTTATTACTGCTTCAATTTCATCAGCTGTTATCAGACCGTTCAGGCTTTGTGCTTCTTCTTGATTCAGTTTTGTAAGATTACTTGTTTCTCAAAATGTGTCCATTTCACCTATGTTGTCAAATTTCTTGGCATATAGTTGTTCATAGTAATTTCTTACTATCCTTTGTATTTCTGTGGTATCAGTTATAATTTCTCCTCTTTCATTTCTGATTATATTTATTTGGGTCCTCTCCCTTTTTTTCTTGGTGAGTCTGGTTAAAGGCTTGTCAATTTTGTTTATCTTTTCAAAGAACCAGCTCCTTGATTTATTGATCCTTAGAATTGTTCTTTTAGTCTCTGTGTCATTTAATTCTGCTCTGATCTTGATTATTTCCTTCCTTCTACTCACTACAGTCTGTGTTTGTTGGTGCTCCTCCAGTTCTTGTAGATGTAGGGTTAGGTTGTTTATTTGAAGTTTTTCTATCTTTTCTAGGTAGGCCTGTATCACTATGAACTTCCCTCTCAGGACTGCCTTTGCTGTGTCCCATAGGTTTTGGGCTGTTGTGTGTTCATTTTCATTTGTTTCCAGAAACTTTTTGGTTTCTTCCTTGATATCATTGTTAATCCATTCATTGTTTAATAATGTGTTGTTCAGAGTCCATGAATTTGAATGTTTTTTTTCTTGAGGTTGGTTTCTAGTTTCAAAACCTTGTGGTCTGAGAAAATGCTTAATATGATTTCAATTTTCTTGAATTTGTTGAGACTCATGTTGTGTCCTGTCATATGGTTTATCTTTGAAAATGTTCCATGTACACTTGAAAAGAATGTGCATTTTGCTTCTTTTGTGTGAAATCCTCTCTCTATGTATATCAGTTAAGTCCATTTGATGTAGTGTGTCATTCAGTGCCACAACATCCTTGTTGATATTTTGTTTGGAAGATCTGCCCATTTTTGACAGTGGTGTGTTAAAATCCCCTACTATAAGTGTGTTGCTGTCTATATCTTTCTTGAAGTCCTCTAAGATTTTCCATATATATTTGTGTGTTCCTATGTTGAGTGAATATATGTTTATAATGCTTATATCTTCTTTTTTTAAGATTTTATTTATTTATTTTTAGAGAGGGAAGGGAGGGAGAGAGAGAGAAAGAGAGAGAGAGAGAGAGAAACATCAATGTGCGGTTGCTGGGGGACATGGCCTGCAACCTAGGCATGTGCCCTGACTGGGAATCGGACCTGCAATGCCTGGTTCACAGCCCGAGCTCAATCCACTGAGCTACACCCGCCGGGGCATATAATGTTTATATTTTCTTGATGGACTCTTCCTTTGAGTGTTATGTAATGTCCTTCTGGGTCTCTTTTTATGGCCTTTGGTTTGAACTCCATTTTGTGTTCTGCAAGTATTACTACTCTGTCTTTTTTTTTCTGTCTATTTTCATGGAACATATTTTTTCCAACCCTTCACTTTCAGTCTGTGTAGATCTTTTTTTCTAAGGTGGGTCTCTTGTAGGCAGATTTTTAACTGCTCTTTTTTAAAAAGATTTTATTTATTTATTTTTTAGACAGAGGAGAAGGGAGGGAGAAAGAGAGGGAGAGAAACATTAATGTGTGGTTGCCTCTCATGCACCCCCTACTGGAGACCGGGCCCACAACCCAGGCATGTACCCTAGACTGGGAATCAAACTGGCGACCCTTTGGTTCACAGGCTGGCACTCAATCCACTGAGCCATACCAGGCAGGGCTTTAGCTGCTCTTTTAAAATGCAAATTTGTCAAGCCTTTTCATTTTTGCTGAAAGGTACCCATAAATGATGTTAACATAATCCAATTAAATAACTATTTTTGGAGGGAGGGCTTTTTTAAAAGGCAAATACTAGAACCGATTTGTATGGTAATGGGAAAGCTCCAACAAGGATGAAGAGTTTGGCTCTGACTGCTGTGGCTCAGTGGGCTGGGCATCATTCAGCAAAGTGAAAGGTTGGTTCAATTCCTGGTCAGGGCACATGCCTGGGTTTCTGGCCTGGTCCTTGGTTGCAGCATGTGTGAGAGGTGGCTGATCAATGTTTCCCTCTCACATCAATGCTTTTCTCCCTCTCTTTCTCCCTCTCTAAAATAAATAAATAAAATCTTTTAAAAAAGATGAAGGAGGATGAGGATAACTTCATGAGTGAAGCCATTGAGAACACAGAACGGACATATGGAAGTGTTGACATTTGCTAGGGAGAGGGCGCATTCTACCGTTGCAAGCATACAAAAGAAGAACAAGGACACAAGTGCAAATAGGCTTGTTTGTGGGGAGTCTACAGAGTACTAATCAATTGATTTCTATTTTCTCAGTGGACTATGAAGCAAGATCATCAGCTGAGGGTGGGAATTCGTGATGTTGAAGAAGGCGGAAAATATGAAAAAGTCCTCTGAGCATTGGGAATGCAAGCCTGCTCATAGACAAATATGAGCAGGATTTCTTAGTGCTGATCTCAAGTCTTAGATCATGAGTTTCAAGTGGAAAAATTCAGCTGGGTTGTGTGATTTTCATCAGTGGTGCTAGGTTAGTGTAATGCACAGAGAAGGCCAGTGGTAAGGCTTAGACAGGGTTGATGTTTTGGCAAGTGAGCATGATGAATGAGGAAAGAGGAAAATGGAAAGGAGCTGAGAGTATTTGCAAGCGAGTTATTACCACAAGGGACCATTGTATCTAAGCTACAACAAGAAAGAAATAGAGACAGAGGTAGGGTGGTGTGTAGTGGAGGTTGATGGAATGAATGGAGGATTAGATTATGTTAAAATGCAGAAATGAGACTACTTAAGTCAATGACATAGGAGGTGGTGGTTGAACAGTAGATGTTTGACATTGAGATGACAAGGGTGTGACCTGGGTAGGTGATTTCAAATTCTAGCATGTGACTATGGGAATGTTTGGCTGAGGTATAGTGAAGTAAAAGGTCATTAGAGATTAGAATAACAAGAATTACAGAAGTGAAGCAAAATAAGAATCAATACCAGTTATAATGGAGGTGCTATTTATATTCTATTCACAGATGAGAAAATAAGGCAGGTATCATTAGTATTCCCATGTAACATATGGAAAAAGTGGGGTTCAGATAGGCTAGGTAACTTGCCCAAGGTCACACATCTAGGCAGTAGTGAGGTGAGGGTTCATACCTGGGCTCCTTGACCCTCAAAGCCAGCTTCTTCCTCATCGTGCTTATCTTTTTTTTCTTCAGAAAGCCAGTCTTCAGAGAGAAGAAGAGATCTGTTCTTTTATTGAACTTCAGTTTGAAGAAGATAATTTCTGCTCATGATTTTCTACTGTGAATCTAGAGAGTCTGAAGACATCACCATTCTTTCCTCTTTTCATCACTAAAGAGCACCAAGTCTGGAGCAAGTTTCTGTCCTCCCAAACATTGAATACTTCTCTTTGTTGTCACCTGTGCCCTATGGCAGGGGTTTTCAAACTTGTTAAGTGAACCTCCAATGTATAAAATCATTAGAAAAGCTGTTCAGGGATGGGGAGTATGGAGGCCCAGCTGCTTGCTCATCCCACCCTGTCACTACACCCACTGCTCTCCTACTTAGAAATTATAGTCCCCTTACTCTCCACAAGTAGGAGAAAGATCAAACCAAGACTGACTGTGAGGTATCCTCTGAGGTTGTCCCACTTTTCCAATTGAATAGAGATATCAGGACCAGCCTGAAGCTTTCCAACCTTAACCAGACTGTGACCAGATTTACTCCTGCCTTTACCAAAATAAAAATGAAAGTGGAGTGGGCAAGATCCATTGAGAGTAGTTTGAAGTTGGACATTTTCTGTATTCTCAGATTCTGGAAGGAAGCTGTAAAGGTCTAAGGCTGCTTCTGATAAATAAAATACTTTTTACTTGGAAAATTTGATTCTTCAATTCTAAAAAGTGACTCCAACCAGAATTGCTGAGAAATTAAGGGATTAACTTATTGGAAGTTAGTAAATTAGTTAGTTAGCAAACTGCCTCATTCCAAACTAGGCCTAGAGTAAGTTCTGTATCCAGAGCATTTCTTAGCTGCAGTTCCATGCGTTCCTGTCTGCTTTCATTATGAGGATGGGGACTCTGTCACTTTACACCCCATTGGTGTTCATCTGGATCTTAGGAGCACCTTGCAGCCTTCCACAGGGGCAACCTGTCTTCCATGAACAACATAACCTTTCCTTTAATTCTTTCACTGTTAGTAAAATTAACTTTCTTTTCAGCATAGAACCATCAGGGCCACCCATGTAGATAACCCACTTAGATGAACTAGAGGTGGTGAAAGGCATGACTTGTCCAAGACATAGCCCCAAAACCTCCCTGCAGATTGTTCCAGATAAAAAGACAAATTTCTCCAAACTCATTCATCTCTCTAATCTAGTAGACAGCCTTGTGTCCACTGTGAGCTTGGTACTTACCACATGACAACCCTGGAAGCCCCTGCTGTCAATATTCCCCCATTTACACCCTACTTGTTCTTGTGTAATAGCTGATAGAGTGAATAATAAAACTTCAGTTTTCTGGATTATGCTATACTTAATCCTAAATTATTTCACATTCATGACCTTGTGCAAAGTTTCTAATAACCCTGGGATTGGCATTATTATTGTGACATAATATATATGGATACTGAAACTCAAAGTTGGTAAATAGCCTCCCAAGGTCACATAGCCAGGGGCAGGGCCAATGCTGAAGCCATGTCTCTGACTTCAGAGCTTTTTTCCCTACCATAATACTTATCAACATCAGGGTGACTGTTAGATATTTTTTTCTCCCATCTACTATGCAAATAAAGACCACAGCTCTTGTGTGAGTGAATTGATGACTTTGGAAGTAACAGTATTTCTTCGATGTCAAAAACAGTTTTTCCAGTGTGTTACATGTTTCCTAGATTAGTAAAAGAAAAATTTACCCAGTATATTTTCTCTCAAAGTTATTTACCTTCAAATGCCATGGTCTAGTTGGGAAAATCCAAGGTGGAGGTTGATTCTAGCACTTGTGACACATAATTTATACAAGTGTGTGCTTATCTTGGGTTACCATGTACCTTCAGAACTGAGCTCTTAATATGATACTTAAGGGAAAGAAGTGATTCTGAGAGAGCCAGCATGTTATGTAGGCGGGGTAAAATGATAACATTTCCCTGAAAATCCCTCAGTTTGGATGTTTTTGAATAAAACTGGAAGCAGTAATTATTTTTTCCCCTTTGATAAACAGGGAAGAAAGGGCCTCTGGTCTCTGAGAAACCTCTGCTCTGACACATAGCTAAATTTCTGCCCAGATCAACCCTTACTTAAAATCTCAGACTTAAAAAAAAAAAAATCTCAGACTTAGATTTCTGGCTTTCTACATCTATCTTTTTTTTTTTTTTTCCCGTTTCCCACCTTACGTCCAATAGGCTAACTTGAAAAGCATTTCTTTGACTCACTTTGGCATTTTACTCTTCCATTTAAAAGTGCACACAAGATGTGTGCCACCCTTCACACACAAAGGTAGTGTCGTTGGCCCCTGTGTTTGTGCATGGCTTCATCTATACATCTAATAATAATCGTATGAGATTCTAGTTGAAAGGGCATGTGGAATTAGCAGCTTGATCAAGGATTGAAACAGGAAAGTTGGGGCCCAATGAAACTAGAGACCATAAACCTCATTTACATTTTTCTCGACAGTTTTGAGAAATTGGACAGTGGCTTGATAGACTCTGACTCACCAGCTACTGCCCACCCCCAACACCCCACCTCCTACCCCCACCCCTACCAACACGTACCCATTCCTGAACTTTACCATCTGGAAGAATAAGAATTGCTTTACATGGGCTGTAAACTCACTTACTTGAAGAATTCCTGTCCTGACAGCAACATAAAATGGAGTAAAAACAGTCTCTTCAACAAATGGTGTTGGGAGAACTGGACAGCTACATGCAAATAAATGAAACTCGAGCACCAACTTACACCATACACAAAAATAAATTCAAGGTTGATAAAAGACTTACATATAAGCCATGTCACCATTAAAGTCCTAAAGGAGAACATAGGCAGGAAAATCTCAGATATTTCATGCAGAAACTTTTTCACTGATACCTCCCCCAGAGCAAGGGACATAAAGGAAACAATAAACAAATGGGATCTCATCAAAATAAAAAGCTTCTGCACAGCTAAAGAAAATAGTATTAAAATAAAAAGAGAACCAACTATATGGGAAAACATATTTGCCAATGATACCTCAGATAAGGGTTTGACCTCCAAAATATATAAAGAACTTACATGACTCTACTCTAAGAAGATAAGCTACCCAATTAAAAAATGGGCAAAGGACTTGAACAGACATTTCTCCAAGGAGGACATACAGAGGATCCAGAGACACATGAAAAGATGCTCGATATCGCTAGCTATCAGAGAGATGCAAATTAAAACCACAATGAGATACCACTTTACACCAGTCAGAATGGCCATAATAAACAAAGCAACAAACAACAAGTGTTAGAGAAATTGTGGAGAAAAGGAGACCCTAGTGCACTGTTGGTGGGATTGCAGACTGGTACAACCACTATGGAAAACAGTATGGAATTTTCTCAAAAAACTAAAAATGGATCTGCCTTTTGACCCAGCAATTCCAGTGCTAGGATTATATCCTAAGAGCCCTGAAACCAATCCAAAAGAACCTATGCACCCCAATGTTCATAGCAGCACAATTTACAATAGCCAAGTGTTAAAAGCAACCTAGGTGCCCATCAGTAAGTGAATGGATCAAAAAACTCTGGTACATTTACACAATGGAATTCTATGCAGCAGAAAGAAAGAAGGAGCTCCTACCCTTTGCAACAGCATGGATGCAACTGGAAAGCATTATGCTAAGTGAAATATGCCAGGCGGTGGAAGACAAATACCATATAATCTCACCTTTAACAGGAACCTAAAGAACAAGGCAGAGAAACAAGCAATATATAGCCAAAGACACTGAAATAGAGAATGGTCTGACAGTGTTCAGAGGGGAGAGGAGAGGAAATTTCAGGGGACAGGGGGAAAGGTTTACAGGAAGAAGTTATAAAGGACACATGGATAAAAACTAGGGGTGGGTAGAAATGGGAGGGAAGAGGGGAGGGCTGGGTGGGTGGGTTGGGATGGGAGTAAAAGATAGAAAATTGTACTGCAACAACAATTAAAATAAAAAATATTAAAAAATAAAGAATTCCTGTCCTGAAAAAAAAAAAGTGACAATTTCCTTTTACTGGTAGCAAAGACTATTTTTTTAGATTTTGGAATCTAAAAAGATTCCAAGAAGAATGTTTGCACATCCAATTGAGACCTATGTTTATGCATTTCCATTCTAAAAATCAGTATCATGTGTAACACTAACAATAAAATCACCCCTTCAGAAATAAATGCTAACTAGAATATAAGAGTTATTTCACTGCCATGCAAACAATAATCTCTGTCCTTTTCATAATTGTTTCCCTGGCTTGACATAATTATTTTTAAAAAAATTTTGTAAACTATTTGTTTTTTCAAAATGTGAAGTAATTATGCAATGGTCCATTTCAATTCCTTTAATGCATGAGACTTTAAAATAATATGTTACTGAATTTTTATAAATTAGTGACAATTATAGAAATGAACGGGTTATAGCATTTTCATGAAAATTACAATTTTAATCACTATTTCCTTACATGTTTAAGACTAAATTAAGCCTCAAAGATCTTCTCAAAGAGAAGTTTGGTTATTTTTTCTTCATTTTAGTGATTCTGCATGCTTGGAAGCATGTTGAGTCTGTGTGTAGCAGTTAGTTACTTTTTAGATGAAAACTAATCTCTCCACTAAACTTTCAAAATGAGAAGCACTTTTTTTTTAATAAAAGAGAGGGAGAGAAACAACAATGTGCAGTTGCCTTTCATTCACTCTCCACTGGGGACCTGGACCACAACCAAGGCATGTGCCCTATCTGGGAATCGAACCAGAGACCCTTTTGTTCTCAGATTGGCACTCAATCCACTGAGCCACACCAGCCAGGGCAGAGGGCAATTTTTTAGTGCTACTGCAAACCTGAACTGAGAGGACACCTGGGTTACAATCCTGGCTTTGACTAGCTAGCTGTGTCATCTTGAATAAGTCTCTCTCTCTCTCTGAAACACACAAACACACATGCACACACATGCACACATGCATATACACACACACACTGGGTCTCAATTTCTTTATCTCTAATATGAGATAATTCCTAAGGTCATTTCCTGCTCTAATAGCTTGTATTTTGAAACAAATGTAGTAGTTATGACATGACCTCTAGACAGTTGCCATACTCAAAGAAGAGGACCATGCCATGCAAGTTTGCATGGCAGTTGCATGGCTCAAAGAAGAGGACAGGGTCTGGACAACTGAAGAACAGAAGAAAGAACCATGGTAGCCATGGATTTGCCATTCAACTGCAAAGAGTGTGGTTAGCCGAGTACCTTCATCTATTAGTAGTAACTTAGGATCTGCTTAGGCTATGATCTTCGTGGAGAGCCCCCAGCCAGTGACTGAACATTTTAAATGTACTAGGGCTTGGCCATTTCTGCTCAGAATGGTACTCCTCTAATGGGCAATATTTGTTCTAGATTTCCTGTTGAATCATTTGAGACTTTGCCAGATTTGCATCATGGGTTGAGTTTCTTCCCTACTCAATTCTGCTTCCTCTTCATTTTTTCTTTCATAGGTGTTACCCACAAAGACCCCATAAACTTCTCATCTCCCTAACTTTTAGTGCCTGCTTCCTGGAAGACACAGCTGAATAACATACAGCACTATTTTTAGGTCATACACAGAAAGAAATCTCAAAACTTATGGAATAGATGCTAATCAGACTAGAACAGCTGGAGTGGAACATTCAAGTTGATAAACAGTTGAAAAATCAAACTTTAAAGGTAGATTTGAGGGGGTCAGATTAGTGAGGTTGATTGACACTGTCACACAGAGGTAGAGTTAAGGTTGATGCCATATTGGAGCCCTAGGTCAGTCTCAGGCATATGTTTTTATTTACTTTTTATTTATTGATTTGAAATAGAGAGAAATATTGATTTGTTGTTCCAGTTATTGATGCATTCATTGGTTGATTCTTGTATGTGCCCTGACCAAGGATTGAACCCACAACCTTGGCATATTGGAACAATGTTCTAACCAACTGAGCTACCTGGCCAGGACCCAGGCACATCTTAAATCACTTACCAGGCCAGCACAGAAGATGGTTACTTCTGCAGACCTATGTGGTCTATGTAAATCAGTGATTCCCAAAAGGCCCACTGGATGCACCATTGTCACCTGGGCAGCTTGATGAAAATGAATACTCCTCAGTTCTTCCCTAGACTTACTGAATCTGAGTTTCTGAGGATAAGAAACACCACCTCCATCTCCCTCTCCTCCCTATCCAGTAGAGATCTGCTGCACAAAAATGTGAATGCGCTCATCATTACTGAACTGTACACTTAATATGGTTAAGGTGATAAGTTTCATGTTATGTGCTTTTTACCACATTTGAAATAAATAAAACAAGTCTTAGAAAGTTCTGGGGACTTTTAAGCAATGTCCCCAGCAATTTGAAAAGAGAGAGAGAATAGAAGAGAGGTGATGGACATATTATGTTCTCTGTTTTAACAGTGTAAGTTTTTTTTTGTTTGCCCTTATCCTTGTAGTCAATGCAGATCTAGAATCTTCAGACTGCAGACCTGAATCTATCATACTCATGACAAGCGAGGAATAAAGGCACAGAACTCATAATAGTAACAGGGTGAGGGAGCTTAACATTTCCTTGTACCTATAATCTACATATAGAACAATCCACAATAACCTGAGCCCTTAAAGTGCCTCTTAAAGAATCATTAACTTATAAAACATTTATGTGTCAGCTATATTTGGATGCACCACTAGATGGTACAAAAACCTAGTTTTCTGGTAATGATTTGCTCATGTTATGAAGGCAATTACAGAATATTTAATTTGAAATACTCTGAATGTGTTCTTTGTGAAGCTGGAAAGTGAAATACATTGAAATAATATCTGGAGAACATAGCATTACATTATCATTTTCTGTTAGTTTGCTTCCAGCTTGCTAATGGCAGAGAAGTTACTTTTGGGAACACAATTGGAACACATTTTCAAAATTTTCTAACCCTGGGGCTTTGAGTCTCAAAGCCTAATTGCAATAGTGGTATGGCCACTCTAACTAGCTTAACCTCAATAGCTAGTAGAATTATTGTATGATAGAAGCATTTCCAGTTCAAAAGAGCTTGGTACCTTGGGGGTATATTGTTTATTTCCCTGAAAACAGAAATGCTTTGGAGTTCCAAATAGGGAAATAGCAGGATTCTATTTGTTTAAAGTTTTTTAAAAATAAGCAGAACAAATCTATGGTGTAAAACATCTAGGTTCTAAATGAAATAAAACTAGGATTTAAAAATGAAACCGAAACAAAACAAAACAAAAAGACCTTACATCTGGAAATTAAAAAACAAACCAACCTCTATTAAACAACTTAGTTAATAGGTGAAAGAATTAGAAATTATGTATTTTTGAAGAATAATTGTAATTAAACCACTATATATCAAAATCTATGGAATACATTTAAAACAATGGCCAGAGGAAAATTAATAGCTCCCAAAACCTACATCAATAAAAGTAAAAGAATTATTTTTTTCAACTAAAACATCATCAAAATCTAAAGGGAATCACGGTATAAGAAAATATATTTGCCAATGATATATTGGACAAGGGTTTGATCTCCAAAATATATAAAGAACTCACATGATTCCACTCCAGAAAGACAAACAATCCAATTAAAAAATGGGCAAAGGACCTGAACAGACACTTCTCTAAGGAGGATCTACAGAGAGCCCAGAGACTTATGAAATAAATAAACTAGCTATCAGAGAGATGCAAATTAAAACCACAATGAGATACCACTTCACACCAGTCAGAATGGCCATCATAAACAAAGCAACAAACAACAAGTATTGGAGAGGATGTAGGGAAAAGGGAACTATAGTGCATGGTTGGTGTGAATACAGACTGGTGCAGCCACTGTAGAAAACAGTATGGAATTTCCTCAGAAAAGTAAAAATGGAACTGCCTTTTGACTTGGCAATTCCATTGCTGGGATTATGCCCTAAGAACCTTGAAACACTAATTCAAAAGAACTTATGCACTCCAATGTTCATAGCAGCACAATTTACAATGGCTAAGTGCTGGAAGCAACCTAAGTGCCCATGAGTAAGTGAGTGGATCAAAAAACTGTGTTATCTTTATACAGTGGAATACTACACAGCAGAAAGAAAGAAGGAGCTCCTACCCTTTGCAACAGCATAGGTGGAACTGGAGAGCATTATGCTAAGTGAAATAAGCCAGGTGGTGCCAAACTGCATTTAATTTTTAAAAAAGAAAACATAGGGAAAAAGCTCCTTGACTTTGACCTTGGCAATTATTTTCTGGATTTGACAACAAAAAAAAGCACAGCCAAGAAAATTAAAATTATATGAGTGGGACTATATAAAGCTAAAAAGCTTCTGCAGAGCAAAGGAAACATTCAATGAAATGAAAAGGCAATCAGTGGTATGGTAGAAAATTTTTGAAAACCTTATAGAGGCATACTTTGGAGATATTGCAGGTCTGATTCTAGACCACCACAATAAAGTGAATTTCACAATTCACTAAAGAGAGTGACAATTTTTTTTTTTGGTTTCTTACTGCTTATAAGTTATGTTTACACTATACTCTAGTCTATTAAGTGTGCAATGGCATTATGTCTAAAAATTTATATAAATTAATTAAAAATACTTTATTGCTAAAAAATGCTAATCATCTGAGCTTTCAGCAAGTCATAATAGTTTTGCTGGTGGAGGGTCTTGCCTCAGTGTTGATGGCTGCTGATTGATCATGGTGGTGGTTGTTGAAGGTAGGGGTAGTTGTGACAATTTCTTAAAATAAGATCACAATGAAATTAGGACATCGATTGACCCTTCCTTTCACAAACTGTTTCTCTGCAGCAAGTGATGCTGTTTGGTAGCATTTTATCCTCCATATTAGCAATAAGGCTGTTTTGCTTTCTTATCATTCATGTGTTCACTGTAGTAGCACTTTTAACTTCCTTCAAGAATGTTTCCTTTGCATTCACAACTTGGCTAACTGTTTGATACAAGAGGCCTGGCATTGGCCTCTCTCAGCTTCTGACATATCTTCCTCACTAAGCTTAATTATTTCTAGCTTTTGATTTTAAGCAAGAGATGTGTGACTATTCTTTTCACTTAAATACTTAGGGGCAATTGTAGGATTATTAACTTGCCTAATTTCAGTACTGTGTTTCAGGTAATAGGGGGATCCAAGGAGTGAGAGATATGGGGGAGTGACCATTTGTGGAGCAACCAGAACATACACAACATTTATAGATTAACTTCACCGTCTTACATGAGTGAGGCTTGTGGCACCCCAAGACAATTGCAAGAGTACCATCAAAGATCATGATCACAGATCACTGTAACAAATATAATAATAATGAAAAAGCTTGAAATATTGCTAGAATTACCAAAATGTGACCCAGAGACTCAAAGTGAGTAAATGCTATTGGAAAATGGGGCTGATAGACTTGATTGACACAAACTGTCAATCTGTAAAAAACCACAGTATCTGTGAAACACAATAAAGCAAAGCATAATAAAATAATTATATTTGTATTTGATGAGAGACTAATAATCAAGATATTTAAGAAACTCACACAACTGAGCAACAAATCAGCAACAAATACCCAGATTAAAAAATGGACAAAGGGCTTGGATACATGTTTTCCCAAAGAAGACATACAAATGACCAACAAGTATATGAAAAGATACTGAACATTACTAATCATCAGGGAAATGTAAATTAAAACCACAATAAGATGTCACCTAACATCTGTTAGAATAGCATCATTAAAAAGACAAGAAATAACTGTTAGGGACAATGTGGAGATAAGGGAACACTTGCACACTGTGGGTGGGAATGTAAATTGGTACAGTCACTAAGGAAAACACTATGGAAGTTTCTTTAACAATTAAAAATGGAATTACCATATGATCCAGAAATCCCACATCTGGATTTACATCCAAAGGACATGAAGTCAGTATCTCAAAGAGATATCTGTCTGCAGCCCCACGTTCACTACAGCATTATTCACAATATTCAAGATATGGAAACAACCAAAGCATCCACTGGTATTGGTAGGCAAATGGATAAAGAAGATGTGATACACACACACAGAATGAAATATTATTCAGTCATAAAAAGAAGAAAATCCTGCCATTTGTAACAGTGTGTATGAATTTGGTGGACATTATGCTAAGGCAAATAAGCCAGACACAGTAAGAGAGATAATGTATGATCTCACTTATATGTGGAAGCTAAAAAAGCTTAGGTCACAAAATCAGAGAGTATAATGGTGGTTACCAAGGGTTAAGGAGTTGGGGGAAGTGGGGAAGGGTTGGTCAGTTATAGGGTGAATAAGTTCTGAGGATATAACATACAGTTTGGTGACTATAGTTAATACCACAGTATTGTATACTTGAAATTGATGAGTAGATGTTAAGTGCCCTTGCCACACACATACACACACACATACAAAAGTGGTGATGGATCTATTAATTAACTTGATTGTGGTAATCATTTAGCAATGTATACATATGTCAAATCATCATGTTGTACATTCCAAATGAATTTTTATATGTCAATTATACTTCAATAAAGCTGGAAAATAAAAAAAAAAGTCAGACTCATTTTAAAAGTTTATCAAAAAAGAGAAGTTATAATTCTATTATTCAGTTTTCCCCAGTATATTATTCTGACTCTAATGCTTAGCATAGTATTTTTCAGAGAATAGGCACTCAATAAATGTTGAATCTTTTTTATTGATTTTGTATATCCTACTATTGAACCTATAATTATTAGAATGTCACTATATATATACAATATAAGTAATACTAATAATTTAAACATTTATAGCACTTTACAGTTTGAGGGTCTTAATCTCTGACTTTCATGTATTTGGGGCAGATTGCCTAGATCAGACAGGGGATGTAGATGAGATATTTGTGGGGAGACAGAATCTTCTGACCTGGAAATGGTGGCTATTTAGTGATAACAACCAAGAAAGGAAACATCTTACTCATATTCATCTGGAGTGACTAACCATCCAGGTTTCTTTGAGACTGCCCTGTTTTCAGCACTGAAAGTCCAGTGTCCCAAGAAACCTTCATTCCCAGGCAAACCAGGACAGTTGGTCACCCTAAGTCACTTTACATGCATTATCTCATTAACTTTCACAGTATCCCTATCAGGAAGATATTATTATTGTTTTCATTTTACTGATGATAAAATGGAGGCTCAGTGAGGTAAAGTCATTTGTCTTGGGTCACACAACTGGGAAGTCAATCCTGGTTGGATTGACTCCAAACTCAACATTCTTTCCAACCCACTGTAGCTGTGGACAGCTGAAAGAGACAGGTGACCTCAGCTGATGGGGACTGAATTATTGAGGTCCTCCTGTTAGAAGCAATATTCTTCAACTTCCCCAGAGAACACAGAGGGAATTCAAGACGACTGTGAGAAGTGCAAGTTAAGATAACTTTCTTGGCCCACAGGCAAAAACTGTGGTTCCATGCAGTCATTCTGGGCAAAGGTGTCCATTAAAGGCTTCCAAAGGGGATAAACTTTGCAGAGTTCTCCTAGGGCAGAAGAGCTAATCACTAGGATTTATTAAATTCATTAGCAAAGGACAAAATTCCCAGAAGGGTGGAAGAATTTTCTCTGACAACAGTTTTTAGATAACTTGCCAAGCAGGATGGCCAAACTCTACCAAGAGTGGAAATTCAGAATCACAGTCACAATTTGAACTAATTATTATTATTTTTCCAGAATAACATGGAAAGACCTTACAGGGACCACTGCTGTATTTCATTGGAAAACCAGAATCATGACTGTTTTCTGATCTTTAAAGTTCATAAGGCCAAGATCCTATTATAAACTCTAAGTCTCAGGAGGAAGTGCAAGGTTGGAAGCTCCAGAGTGGAACTTTCAGGCAGAAATACCAAAAGCAGTACATGAAAACAAGTGAAGAGAGGACATATCAGAAACAAGTAGCAATGACTTTTAAACCACTGTAAGGGTATAGGAAATTGTATTCTTTTAATTTTTTTAAAAAAGACTTTATTTATTTTATAGACAGAGGGGAAGGGAGGGAGAAAGAGCGGGAGAGAAACATCAATGTGCAGTTGCCTCTCACATGCCTCCCACTTACTGGGGACCTGTCCTGCAACCCAGGCATGTGCCCTGACTAGGAATTGAACTGGTGACTCTTTGGTTTGCAGGCCCACACTCAATCCACTGAGCTACACCAGCAAGGGCAGAAAACTGTATTCTTAAGAGTTACCATGGAGGGACATTCTGGAATCAATAATAAACACTCCATTTGAACATTTCCTAGATTTTGTTTCAACTGTCCATCAAAGCAAGGTAATGCATCCTCTGCATCATGGTAGGTGAGACAAACCTCACTGTTGACATGTCTGCTCATATCACTGCCACTGAGTTTGAATTCTTCCTCAAAATTCTGAAGGTCAGTCTTCAAGCCTCTATTAACTAATACCCTAATATATAACCATGCTATAAGGTTCCAGAAATTCAGACACACTTTTCTGTTAATGAACCAAAACATTTTGTGACACAAAAAAAACAGTAATGGATTTTTTAACTAGGCAAAAACCCAACCAATGAGTTCTTCAGACTTACGTAGTTATTGTTACCTGCTACCTGAAGCTGATGAAATGGATAATTCTAAATAAACTAAAAAGCATTATTGCCACTCATTAAAGGAAAGACTGAAATTTTAAAAAGGCAATACCCATGTCTGAGTCATCTCTGCCTACTGCAGTGCCTGGCACAGGGACCTCATTCAGTAAATTTTTGTTCAATAAGTAAATGAATGAATATGATCTTGTGCCACTGACCAATTAATATTACTCTTGGTCAACAAACAGAACAAATAAACTTTATAGATCCTTCCTCAGTCTTCACCTAAGGCCAGATTAGCTGCCTTCCTCTGAGCTCCCATGGCTTCCTGGGCTTCTTTATTATAGTACTAATCACATGTGTTGATCCCATTGACTCTTTCCTTGCCTGTCTTACCCACTAGACTGTGAGCTACATCTTCCCTGATCATTACTGCAGCCTAGTGCCATGTTTATGAATGATTGAATGCATGGAATATTAATTATACTCTATGTTCAAGAAGTACAGTGCTATGGAATAATAGCTTTACCACTCTTCTTCAGGATTCCTTGTTTAGCTAACTCTGTGAGCTTAGAAAAATAACTTGGCTTCTTGGGAGCCAGACTCAGTTAAACCAGTGGGCTAACTGAAAGACCTTAAAGGGGGTACAGGGCATTGTGTTATACCAGGACTGTGAGAAATCTAAGACTGGAGGGAAGAGTAGATTGCCCCTTTAGAACAAAGTTGACCAAGGAGGAGTAGTGCAATCAGGAATATGGGCTTTGGCTTCAGAGGGGCCATAAGGTTAATCTCTAGTATTTTCTCACTAACTTTGGACAATTATGTCATCCCCTAAGGCTCATTTTTTGAACAGGGCTTGTTTTGAGCATTTTATCATTACCACTGACTATCCTCAAGGTGAATTCACAATTGTTTGTATGTTTAAAAGTCTTATAATATTTGAGTTATAAGAGCTATGATTTACTGAGCTCTTATCCTTTAGCAAGCTCTGGGATAAGTGCTTTAGATGCATCATCTCATTGAATCTTCACAATAACCCTTCAAAGCAAGAATTAGTGTTGCTATTTTACAGATAAGGAAATTAAAGCTAGGAGCGGTGAAGTGGCCCAGCCCCTGCAGCTGGTAAGTTGTAGAGCTGAGAGTCAAGTGTGGTTTTGTCTGGCTCCAAAGCCCATACCCTTAAGCCCTATGCTCAACTGCTGTAGAGTAATTAAGGGATATTAAAATGGAATTATGTGAAAACCATATAAATAAATAGAAAGTTTTTGCCTTTGCTTGAAAGGCCATGAGGTTCAGCAGCCTTTGGTGTCAAATGGAAAAAATAATGTTGGCCCATCAGTACAAGCAGAGTAAGTTGGGTCCTTCTTCTCATTGCTAGCTAAAACAATTACTATCCATTTAATCACATAATGACTCCCAGCCTGGACTTGTGGGACTTTAATTTGGTTCTCTACTTAACTGTTGAAAATCAAAATAATATGTAGATAGACAGTTTTCTCTAAAGGTCCTTTGAAAACACTAGTTAAAAAAAAACCCAGAAGTCTCCATTTCTTAATCTTCTAAAGCCAGGAAGTTTTTCCAAATTCTATAGGACATTTTGTTAAATGCATTGAGCTCTGTGTGACGGAAGTGGTAAGTGCTGTCCTTTCCTGGGGTTTCAGACCTCATGGATGCTGCGGCTTAGTTAACATTGGAAATAGCCTTGGTGACTAAAACTGCTCCTGTTGCCCTAGTTTCAGGCTGAAATTTGCAAACTGCTTAGGTTTGGGGAAACATTTTAGTCAAACTGAGTGTGATTTCCACCCCTTTGGAGACAGGCCAAATGCTGTGCAAGGTTAGAGATGAAAGGAGACCTGGCCCAGATACAGAGGCCTGCATGGAGACAGGGCTATGCTTGGCCAGGGCAGGGAAGGAGGGGGTCTCTCTGCTCTTCTCTGATGGCCACAGGCTGGTGCTATAGTAGCCAAAAAATTGACTCATTAGAAGTGCTGCTGCTGGATTCTCTTTGTATTCTCTTTGTATTGCTACTATCATTATTAATACCATGAACTAGTACCATGTATCAAGTGACCTTTCAGTGCCAGGCACTGAACTAGGTGATATGGAGACAGAGGCAACAAATTCTGTTCCTTGTTCTTGACAAACTCAGTGTAATGGGGAAGCCAATTTCCCAAACAGATAATTACAGTAAAGTGCATTTAGTGTCACAAAAAAAGCATTGAGCAGGATATGTGTGTTCCTTCAATGGGCAGCACTGAGCTCCTTCTGTGTCAACTTCCTAGTGTGGTTCTGGGAAGACAATAATGATACTTATTTTCATTTGCATAGAGCTTGATCATTTTAAGCATTCACTTACTATATATCTCATTTGATTATCACAACAAACCTGTGAGATATGCAGAGCAAATATTAATATCCTCATTATATACATTAGGAAACTGAAGCTCATATAGGTTGCATGAATTACTGTATGCATCACAGCTAGCTATTAGGTTACAGAGCTTTGACTTGACTATCTGACTTCAAATCCATTTCCATAACTGTTGCACCACACTGCTTTGTGCTGCCTACTGAGATGTAACTAGAGTAGCAGTTGAGGCCAAGTGCTCCTAGAGTCCAGCTACTTTCAAATGGTATATAGTTCCAGGCAAATTACTTCAGTTCTCTTTGCTTTGTGTTTCCCATCTTTTAAATGGGAAGAATAACAGTACTTAACTTATAAGGTTATTTTGAGGACTAAATGAGTAAATGCTTATGCCAGTCATATAGTAAACATTTAATAAACATTAGCTTTTAATATCACTGTCAACATGTGAGGCAGACAACTTTCTGACGGCTCATTTTTCTGTCTTCCAGGTACAATACCTCTTCCTCTTGTCTCCAAGAGTACCTGTAGAAATAATGGGGCAACAGAGAGTGGAGGAACATCTACCCCAGAGAAGTGACCTCTGCCTTTCTAGGTACAGGGGTAAGGGGTAAACTGTCATAGGAACAAAGACTTGTAAAATAGAATTTTAAAATGTTCTTATTAAACAAAACATCATTGAATTTGATTATGTCAATATTGCTCTGGACTCATCAGTGAGGAATCACACACCACTCATGTCAATGACCAGAGACTTGTGGCTTATCCATTAGCAGTTTAATTATATTTTATTTTAAGGCACAAAGATGTTTGGTATATATTTCAATAATTAGAAATGGATCTTGTTAATGGGACATTTATCAAAGAAGGACCTTATAATATGTACCCATATATGGAGTTGGAGAATTTTTCTGGCTAGAAATAAGTGAATTTTGTAGCAAAAGGGAAACAAAATAATTAAAAATGATTTTATTGAACAAATTACCTTGTTAAAGAAAATTTTTAAATAATAGAGAATATAACTTTGGACATAATTCATCTTATGCACATCTGCAAAACAGGGTCAGTATGGGCTGGCACTGAGAATGTGGACAAAGAATTACTTCATAGTA
This sequence comes from Tonatia bakeri, assembly GCA_004024845.1. Taxonomy (NCBI): domain Eukaryota; kingdom Metazoa; phylum Chordata; class Mammalia; order Chiroptera; family Phyllostomidae; genus Tonatia; species Tonatia bakeri. The sequence goes on from PVIA01007689.1 coordinate 57,575, forward strand.
TTTGAACTGGATATTCTCTCTATCTCAGTGCTCTGGGATCACATGACAATTTCTCTTCCCACTCTGCTGCACCTCCTCAAATCTCCCCAAGTCTTCTCTTGGCTCCTTCATGGGCTCTTTCTCCATCATTCTCTAAATGTTTGTATTCCCCAGGGATCTTCTTTTGGCCTACAGCCCTCATATACTACACTCCCTTCCGAAGTGATTACATCTTTTCCCACAACATCAGTTACCACTGATGGCCAAATTGATTGCTCCAAAATCTCTCTCTACCACCAAGATGTCTCCCAGAATCTTGAGACTCACTGCCCACTTGTCTTTTGGACATTGGTACCTAGATATTCCACAGGCACTAGTCCCTCTTAAATGTGTTCTGCCACCTGTTTTCTCTGTATTGTTTAAATGACACCATCATTTACTCAGCTAGCTGAAGTAAAAACTTGGGAATCATTCTTTTTTTATTGATATATAATTCACATATTCACCCTTTTAAAGTGTACAATTCGCTGCTTTTTAGTAAATTCACAGAGTTGTGCAACCAGTCCCATAATCTAGTTTTATAATATTTTATTACCCTCCAAAAGATCTCTTATATTCATTAGCAGTCACTCCTCCCACCCTTAGATATAACCAATATACTTTCTCTCTCTGTGTATTTTGCCTATTCTGGACATTTCATATAAACGGGATCATATTTGTGACTGGCTTTTTTTCACTTTAGCATAATGTTTGTAAGGCATGTCCATATTGTAGCACAAATAGGAACTTCACTTTGTTTGATGTCTGAATAATTTTCCGTTGTATAAATGTACTACATTTTATTTGTCCATTTATCAGTTGATGGACATTTGGGTTGTTTCCAATTTTTGCTTTTATAAATTATGCTTCCATAAACATTCACATATGTTTTTGTGCAGATATATGTTTTCAGTTCTCTAGAAGTGGAATTTCTGGGTCACATGGCAATCTATGCTTACGCTTTTGAGGACCCACCAAACTATTTTCCATAATGAATATGCTATTTTACAATCCTACCAACAATGTATGATTCTCAAAATTTGGGGGGAGTCATTCTTGATTCCTCCCTTTCCCTTAGTTCACACAGCTAATCAATCATCCATGTCTTGCCAATTTAACATCTTAAGTATCTCTCAAAACTGTCCTTTGCCCTCTAGTCTTACTACTACTGTGTGCCATCTTAACAATCAGACCCAGAAAGCAACTGGGCCAGAGTAAGTAAGGACTTCAAACATGGAGAAAGGGTCTGATATACCTGGCCCCACCAAACCAGCAAACAGCATCCCTACCCAGGAGAATCTTAGATATCTCAGAACTTTGTCCTCAACCAGATAGGTAGCTCTTGACTACAACATGCTGAACATAAAACAAAATAGAACCTAGCATGAGGATGCCTTAGCAGGTCCTTCTCCTAAAACTCCAAAAAAACCCTGCCAAAGAGAAGGGTGGCCACTACCTGCACCTGAATAAAGGACTATAGTGTGGTCAAGATTGAAGTACCCTCTTGCCCTGAGCACGTTCTGGTGGTCTATCCCATACTCGGAGGCTTCTATATTTTATGCCTCTCCACATTGTCTCAAACTTCATTCCCAAGTATACCCTGCCTACTCTGACTAGATTCTACATACCTGGATGGCTTTCATACTTTGGCTGTACCTCAAATACTTGATAGCAAATGATTGGCCAACCACACCAAGTGCCAAGCCTACACAAGCCACTAGGAGCCCTTCTTTCTGAGAAGTGCGTCAGCCTTGCCAGCTTACTATGTGCTCAATATCAGGCCCCTACTTGGCCCCCTGATTAGGTATTCACTTTAAATATATTTCAATGCTAAAATGAAATGTCATATATAAAATGAATACTACTCAGGCATCAAAAAAGAATAAAATCTTGCCTTTTGTGACAACATGGACAGACTGTGAGGATATAATGCTAACGGAAAAGACTCAGAGGAAGACAAATACCATATGATTTCACTTATATGTGGAATCTAATGAACAAAATAAACTAACGAGCAAAATAAAACAAAAAAAACCCTCATAGATATAGAAAACAGATTGCTGGTTACCAGCAAGGAAGGAGGGGAAGTGGGAAAAAGGGGTGAGAAGGGTAAATTGTATGGTTATGGATGGTAACTAGACTTTGGGGGTGATCATTTTGTAGTGTATAAGATGTCAAATTATAATGTTTTACACCTGAAACTTATATAATAAAAAAGTAAATTAAATTAAATAAGATACTAACACTAATTGCCCATATTGCATGCCAGCTTGAAGAGAAAGCACCATTTGAAGAAACACAAGACTATATAAGCATTAGAACACTTTATTATTTTTGCAATGTTTTATTACTGTTTGATTCATGATCCCACCCAACCTTGTCTGTACATTGAAATCACCTAGGGAGTTAAAAAAATATTGATACCTATAAGTAAGTAAATCACTCAATTAAAAAAGTTACTTAATTAAATTAAATAAATACATAAAAAAAAAACCTGGTTCCTTTCCTGGCTGGTGTAGCTCAGTGGATTGAACACAGGCCTGTGAACCAAAAGGTTGCCAGTTTGATTCCCAGTCAGGGCACATGCCTAGGTTGCAGGCCAGGTCCCCAGTAAGGGGGCATGTGAGAAGCAACCACACATTGATGTTTCTCTTCCTCTCTTTCTCCTTCTCTTCCCCTTTCTCTAAAAATAAATAAAAAACATCTTTTAAAACCTACTGATTCCTAAGGCACATTCCCAAAGATTCTAATTTCATGCATTTGGAGTGCAGTCTGGACATTAAGAGTTTAAAAAGTTCTTTAGGTGATCTAATATGCAGGCAAAATTGAGACCACTTGCTTTAGGTTTACTTCCTAAACACAAAATATACTTCCCCTGACTTGGTTCTGGGCAGTTGACAATGGCAATGTTGTGACTTGGTCATAGAATGGCTTTAGTCCACCCAATCAGAACTTCCATTTATGCCCAGGATCTTAGAAGTTACAAAGTACCCTGAAACCTACCATTCTTTGCATCTTGACCTTTTAAAGATTATCCTTTCTGGCTTCAAATTTTGGCTTGTTCTTTCTGTGTCCAAACTGAAAACCCAAAATGAGAGAAACACACACTGTAGAGTCAGTTGTCGGGGTTTGGTGCCAAATCCTAAACACCCACTTTTCAATCAAGGGTGACTAAATTATGAAGTAGCACCACCACACCCCCTTCTTTTTAGTTCCACACAGTGCCATTTATCACTGATTTTATAATTAGTACTTGATTAGCATGAAAAAGATCTTCCTTCCTGAATGAGGCCTCACAATTGTGTTTTTCAACTTCTGACCCAAATTGCAAAACAATTTAGGGTTTTGGTTTGTTTGCTTGCTTGCTTTTTGTTTTTACTCACAAAATTCTTGAAACTCATTTTGAACAAAGTAGCTTGAAAGCAGTGTTAGGCTGTTTATGTACACAATAGATAGAAAACACCTATCTAAGCTTGTGTTTTCAACAGTGGTAGAAAAAATCCTTTTTCCTTTTGTGGGAAAAGATAAAGAGCAACAGCCATGGTGGATCAAGGCTCCAAGTTTCAGTCAAAGGAAACTGGATCCAATTTTCCATGTAATACTGAGTTTTTATTCCAAGATAAGAAGAACTTACCAAGTTGGGGCTTTCTTGTTTTGAAGAACAGTGTGGATTCTACATATTGGGTTTTTAGGGTTCATTTCCCCACTAGCGTATTACTGGCCAACAAAGAGGTACCACTACACCTCTCTCTTTGAGAAGGTTCCTCCCGTAAAGCATCCCACTTCCTTTTCAAAATTTACTTATTTCACTTATCAGCAAGAAAGTGAAAATGTCTTTTTCAATTCTTTATTATCATCTTCCCAACTCAGCAACTTCATGCACCTCTATCACTTTGATTTATTCAAATGATGTGAAATGTCAACCTATTGAAGATCTGTAGGGGACTGTGGGTAGTGTCACCCACTGCCCTGAAAACCAACGGATTTCAAGTCACTGAACGGATGTCAGAGAAGCATAAAGCTGAGCCTGTGGGATCTCTTCCTGTCAAGCTTCTTAATGGAGTGATTCAAGGCGATTTGAGCACACTTATTGAGGAAGCCACATCTCCTGCCAATTTGAATGTATCATCTTGACAAAAAAAGAAAATAGTCTCTGAGAGAATTTTTCCCTACCTCTGATTTCTTAGAAAGCCACAGCATGTATTCCTTTTAAGGTTTTGTATTTTTCAAATACAACTTGCATTAAATATAATTCTGTACTAGTTTAAGATGTACAGGAAAGTGGTTAGAAAATCATGTACTTTACAGGATGGTTCCCCCCCACCCCACTGCTTCAATTCCTCACCCAGCTCTGTACATATTTATTGTGATATTATTGACTATATTCCTTATGCTGTAATTTTATAACTACCAGTTTGTATTGCAGAACCTTTTCATCCCAACCACACAGTCTGATGTTACCAGATTGGCAACAGCCCCAATATACTGACAATTAAAATGAGAGTAGCACCAGTTGAAGACTTTCATGTGAGGCCTCATTAACTAGGCTACTAGGATGGCCTCATATGATGCTTAGCACAGAGGTAGGAAGAACTCATTGCATGTTAGCTATTGCTATGATTATAAAAAGTCCATTTCCAATGCCTGAAAGGTAGGCTTCTATGGTGAGGATTTGGCCTCAAACACATTGTGACTATTGCTGTGGTTCTGCCCTGCTGGTGGCCAACCTGGTGCTCTGGGGCACTCAAATCCATTACAAGAAAACTTCGGAAAATGTCTAACTTCGTCTGTTGGGTTGAAATTTATTGAACTCTAATGGATCTTGAAATAATTAAATAAGTGTCTGAGGCTTGGAAAGGCAAAATTTGTCTTTTGCTGATTGAGATTTGGTGTGAATTTGTCTTTAAGAGCAGACCTGTACTATTCTTGTTTGCTTCCTTAGTAAGAAAGCTGGAGCTAACCCTTCAAGGAGAGGATAAAACACTTGCAGAACTATGTTCAGTTTCTCAACAGGGAGTGGCACATTAGCTCAGTGTGTAGGAAGTTGGTCATGAGGTGCTATATATATATTACAGAGATCTGACCTTGTTCTTAGCTGAGGTTGGTTGGCTTCCTCTAGAGCATTTGCCAAGTGGCCTTTGTGGTTAAACAACACACCGAGCTCTTTCTTAATTTTTTTTTATAGGGAGGACAAAAGGATGAATTTGCCAGGCTGCCACCAGTGAATGTTAGTTAATGTTTCCTTTGTGCTAGGTGCTGGAAGCGCAATGAGGAATAAGACAGTCCCAGTCTCAGCCAGAGAAACAGCTTATAATCTAGTCATAGAGATAGTGATGTGCTGGAGCCAGCTCCTACTGGCTCATGAGTTGTTAAGTATTCAGAAAATTTGCAAACTAGTTTTTAAACACACTATTATTAAGAGGTAAGTTATATGAACTTACAATTAAATAAAAGCATAGTTGAAACAAAAGTAATACCAACTCAAAGCTTATCACTTCCTAATCATTGTTCTACCTTTTATTGCTATGTATGCTTTTCTGGTTGTCTACATTTACTATATCTGTATAGTGGAAATACTGTATAATGCTGTGTTGCTAGGCATTTCTTCCCAACTCGATGCTGAGTGACCTCACATTAGTAGCAATGTACTCCTACATTGACCATGGTAGGGGTACTTATACCATGGAAAACAGCAATCACTCTAAACTAGGAATTTTTTTTGAAAACCAGTTATTAAACATTAACCAGCACATCACTGGACACAGACTAGCAAATAGGTGATTATAGCAAATTCAGTTGGGTCACAAAGCCATAAGATTTCAGTCTAGGACGGGGGAATGCAGGAAAACATTGAGGAAGGCTTCACATAATAGGCAATGCTTAAGCAAAGCCATGAAGTATGATTAGGAGTGAAGGCCCAGAAGCAAGATAGGACAGAATTGAATGAATGAAAATGATGTGTTCCTTGCTTTCAGGAGCTCTCAGTCTAGTGGAAGATATAAACGTGAAACAGGCTGATGGAGGCACAGGGACAAGTGCTCTGATGGGCCTGTTGGGGCTGCTTTGGAAGCACAGAGGAGGTTACTCTGTTGGTGGGGGTACAAGGAAGCTTCCTGGAGGGGGTGATGTGGCATCCTAGACTGAGATCAAAAGATAATTAGGAGTGGTCATCTCTTTTGGAAGCTGAGGTAGAAAAGTAATGCCTTCTTATATATTAAAATATGTTACCAACATTTTGCATAAGAGAAAAATATTAATAATTATTTTAAAAGGAATTCTTAAGAAGTGCCACACTCTTTTTTTGAGTTTATATTATGCTTGATATGTTGCTTTGTAGGTGGGGAGTTTAGATTCCAGGACAGTTTCCCAATGGGTAAGTGCTTTTAAGTTCTGCCAAAATACTATAGGAATGGTGAGTGGTAGGAAATTTGGTACATTTGTTAAATTCTGAACTAAATGGGGGGAGTAATTACTACATCCTATATTCAAAAGACTAGTGTTTGGTAAGCCCTTGGGTTTTATGCACAAAACATATACCACACCATTCTCTTCTCAATAATATACATTCCTATAAATAACACAGCCTAAATTTTCAAGAGAAATTGTCCCTGGGATAAGAATGGATTACATTCTGGTGTATGTGTGAGGAACTGTGACTGGGTCCCCAACTACAAAGAATCTAAGAAATGATGTCTCACTTTGGTAATAACACCTGGGGAAAATACCTACTCTCTCTTTGCATTTGATGCCTTAAAAAAAAAAGAAAATTAAAGGTCAAATTAGCAACCTAAAAATGAAACTAGAATGGAGGTAAGGAAAAGAGTAGTGTAACATTTTACTACCCTGCTGAAAAGAGGAAGCAGATCTAGCTATCCAAGCATTGGGGTATGAAATACAGGCCTTTCCTGTTACAAACAGAATTAATCCCATTACAAAATAAACTATTAGAAAGAAACCTGGGCTAAACTTTTTCAGAGACCTTGCTGTTTCCATTAATTCCTTCGCATTCTGCTCAAGTTTCTTGTTTGCAAGAAAAAACCCATATAGCTAGTTCAGATAAATGATGGATGAAGAAATGGAATTAATTCAGAAATACAGTATTTACTGAGTACCCACTATGTGCCAAGTTCTGAGGTAGAAGTTTCTGATAAGCAGTCACTAAGATGGACACAGACCCCTTACTCAGAGAGTATACCATCTAGCAGAAAAAATAAGCCCTAAACTCACAATTATACAATTTGTTATCTAATTATAAGTGTGATGTGCACTCTGAGTGAAAGGAATGAGAGATTGTGGAATCCCATAAGGCCCTAACGTAGTGGGGCTGGGGAAAATGTCAGAGAAACCTTCCCTAAAGAAATGATAATTGAAAACTTTCAGGTGTTTGTCTTTAGCTGGGATGAGAGACGTCTATATGGTTTTTCTTCCTAATTCCCTTACCAAACAATGAATTACAAATGTGCCTGAAAATTGAAAAATTAATACTCAGAAAAAATGTACAAAAGGAATTCGTAAAATCTGTTTTCTAGTTGCAGGATCCCTCAACCACAATGCTTAGTCATGTTCCTGCATGTTCCATTCACCCAGGGGTTTATTTTGTGGCTACTACTGACAAAATACTGTTTAGTAACAGGTCTGTCCAGAAGGTATCCATCCATATAATATGAACAACAGAGACATTTATTGAACACATAAGATACAAGAAGCATTGTACACAGGACAGTGATGCCTCAGTCCCCTTCAAAGTAGGCACCTTGGGACCTCACGCAGTTCTCCCAATCACCATCAGCTGCCCCATCATATTTTCCTGAATCTCATTGTGGTCTGAAATCTCTTCCCTTTCAAAGGTGATTTTAGTTTTGGGAAAAGTCAGAAGTTGCAGTGTGCCAAATCTGGGCTGTAGGGGGACTGAATCATCTGGATGATTTGAGATTTTTCCAAAAAGCTCTGCACAAGACGTGATGCATGAGAGGGCGTGCTGTTGTGATGAAGCTGCCAATCACCAGTTGCCCATACCTGTGGACTTCTGAATCATCCCAATAAATTCCGGGGAGGAATGTTCAAGCTTAATGCAAAATTTGATGTAGATTTGTTGCTTTGCTCTGTCATTTTTAATGCAATGGTCACACAGTACACATGCCCACTCAATGGCATCTACCACCCCCACTGACTAGTACAATGACGTCATCATTGTTCATGCGTGTGCATTCCAGTCCACTCTTCTTGGCTGATGAGTTATATCAATGTTTCACAAAACGTTCTTGTTATATTAACAATGGCTGGACCTTTTTCAGACAGATCTCATATATCATTTAAAATGTGTGCGTCTATAGCATTATACCCAAAAGGCACCCCAGAAAGGATTTTTCATTGATAATATATGGTCTTAGTTTTGGGAATGATATGTCTGAAAGGTTGTGGGAGTGCTGATTATTTAAACATGACATATTTTTTAATTTTTATTTTTTCCACTTAAAGTTTATATTCAATATTATTTTTTATTAGCTTCAGGAATATAGCATGGTGGTTAGACATTTGTATAACTTATGAAGTGATCCCCCTGATATTTCCAGTAACTACCTAATACCATACATAGTTATCAAAATATTTACTATATTCCCTATGTTGTACTTTTCATCCCTGTGACTATGCTGTAACTACTGATCTGTACTTCTTAATCTCTTCACTTATTTTACCAAGTGCCTCAACCCCCTAATCCTCTGGCAACCATCAGTTTGTTCTCTGTATCTATGAGGGTGTTTCTATTTTGTTTGGTAGTTTATTTTGAACTTTAGAGTCTGCATATAAATGACAGTATATGGTATTTTTCTTTGTAAACCTGGTGGTATTGGATTTTAAAGTTTTAATTCTCTATCTTCACAAACAACTGTCTTAGTCTGTTTGAGCAGCTATAACAGAATAACATATATTGGGTGGCTTATAAACCACAGACATTATTTCTCACAGTTCTGGAGGCTAGAAGTCTAAGATGGGGTGCCAGCCTGGTTGGGTTCTGATGAGGGCCCTCTTTGAGGTTACAGATTTCCTGGTGTGTCTGTACATGGCAGAAGTGGAATGGAATCTCTCTGGAGCCTCTTTTAGAAGGGCACTAACCCCATCAGTGGGGGCTCCATCCTCATGACCTATCCACCTCCCAAATGACTATCTCCAAATACCATCACATTGGGGATTAGGTTTCAACAGATGAATTGGGAGGGTGCACAAACATGCACTCTACTGCAACAACTATCTTGTTATAGTGCTGTAGAACTAATAGCACTATTGACTTGTGTTTTGTATTTTACATAGCAGATATCATGTGCTTTTGACAGTTTCATCATGTGTCCACAATTAATTCCTATCTGAAATGTTGGAGAGGAGGCATTTGTGTTGACCCCATGCCCACTATAACCTCATCAAACATGACTCTGACTGAAAGCAAATGCCTAAAGGTCACTCAATATATCCAGCAGAGACTGAGCCACTGGACAAGATCCCATATTTAACTTTCTCTCAACTATTTCTCTGTCACACCCAGAATAATCACTGTGTAGAGAAGGAGGCCTCTTCTCTTACCATAGCCATTTCTCTCTTCTAGGCATATAGGTCCACCAATGTAGCAGAGTTGTCTGGCCTAAGAAAGAAAATTGACCTAAGATTTGTGCAAAACTCAGCACTTTCCATTTTGCAGAATTTTCTCAGTTACAGTTGCATAAAAGTACCTTTGAATTTCACTTTGAACTCTACCTTTGACTGAACCTAAATGTCAGAGTGAAATTCAATCAAAACCATAGTGTAGACCCCAAAGAAGTAAAGGCTTACTTGAAACCTGAAGATTTTCTCAAGAGTTTTTGGGAGGGTACAGATAGAAAGGACCAGCCTCACTCAGATTTACAAGGGGTGAAATCTAAAACCATGTGTTCTAGACATTTGCTACCGCTATAGGTGAGTGGTAAACTAATAATAATGATAATGATAATGATAATGATGAGATAATAATAATAAACTACTAGTAGTATGATTGTGTATTAAGCTTTTATCATATACCAGAAGATACCATGCTAAGCATTTTTAAATATCTCATTGGCTCCCACCAGCAAATCTCTAAGATAATTGTAATTATGACCTTATTTTATATATGAAGAAATGAGGCTTATAGAAGTCAATACAAATGGCCCACATTCTCACACCCCATGTGTCAGAGCTGAATTTGAACACACATTTACCTTATTCCAATGTCCTTGTTCTTAACCCAGTCTAGGGAGAGTGGGAAATACTTAAAGTAATAATAAGCTAATTTCTGAAGCAAAAGAGCAGAGTGTTCTTATTATGTCTGGATTCTGGTAAGTTAATGATAAATGTCACACTCATTATATATACAATTATATACATATATAGTCTGCAAATTTCAGGGTGCTGGTGCTCTTGTTAACTTGTATTCTGACTAGATGTAACACCCTTGTATAAGTGCCTCTTACCATGCTAATAAAAATGTTTTGGTACCTGATTGGAAATGTTGCTTTCTTGAAGCAAGGGAAAAGGACTTGGAGGAGGTGTCCTGATAGAGGACTGTAAGCTTTAGCAAAGTTTACAAAAAAGGTTTTGGTTTTGCTTGGGGTGACCACAATGGGCAAAGCTACTTACTTTGGCAATACTAATTTGGGCTGATATACGTGGGGAAAGTTTGATCAACAGGGTAAGAGAGAAATAATAGCCCTAATAATGGGCATGTATACAGCCCTTCTCAGCTGACAAACGACTTCATATCTGGAGTCTCTTAATTGGTCTCCAGATGTTTTTTGTAATGTTTTATGTTGAAATAATTATAAATTCACAGGCAGTTGAAAAGAAATACACAGGGAAGTCTCGAGCAGCCTTTTTCTAGCTTTCCTCTGATGTTGACATCTTATACAACTATAGTATAGTATCAAAGTTAATAATTTGATATTGGTAAAATCCACAGAGTTTATTAAAATTCTACATTATATTCTAGGTACTTGTGTGTGTGTCTATGCAATTTTATTACATTTGAAGATGTGTATAACTGCCACCACCACAATTATAACACTAAAAACCATTAAATTATATACTTAGAATGGATGAAATGTATAATATGTGAATTATATATTCAATAAAGCTATTTTTTTAAAGAGTGAATGAGAAATGAAATGGAGCCAGTATAGTAAAATTTTTTTTGCCAAAAAATTTGGCAAAACTTGTTTGGGAAAGAAATAGCTACACATGTATACAAGATCAAAAGAGAAGTTATTTTAAGATAGGAATTACTAGAGTGTGTTTGATTGCTGATGGCCTTCATGCAATAAGAAAGGAGAAATTCATGGTGCAGGGAAGAGAGGGGATTCTTATGGATATTTCCAACTACCTTTGGGATAGCTCTACCTGGAGTTCCTATTGGTACTAATTCAAAATTATATTCTGGATCTATCTAGTTCTCTCCACCTCTGTCACTATACCTTGTTCTAAGCCATCATTATCTCTCACTGGATTATTGTAATAGCCTCTCTAGCTGCCACTCTTGGTGCTCTCGAATCCATTCTTTTTTTAGATTTTATTTATTTATTTTCAGAGAGAGGGGAAGGGAGGGAAAAAGAGAGAGAGAAACATTGATGTGTGTGAGAAACATCAATCGGCTGCATCTCACACATCCCCTACTCATGCCCCTTACTGGACCTGGCCTGCAACCCAGGCATGTGCCCTGACTGGGAATTGAACCAACAACTCTTTGGCTCACAGGCAAGTACTCAATCCATTGAGCCACACTGGCCAGGGCAAATCCACTCTTTTTAAAAAATATTTTATTGTTACTCTATTACAGTTGTCCCCATTTTCCCCCTTTGCTCTCCTCCACCCAGTCCACCTCCCAGCCCCACTCCCACAGTCAGTCCCCACACCATTGTCCATCTCCATTGGTCATTCATACATGTTCTTTTACTAATTATTCCCTTCCCATCCTTCCCACCCTTATCCCCCCTCCCCATTCCCCTTTGGTCACTGTCAGTCTTCTTTACCTTGCAGCTAGAGTGATCTTTCTAAAATATTAATCTGATCTTGTTTCCCCTGATTAAAACCATCAGTTGCTCTCACAATATATTCTGAGTTCCTTAAGTTGTCCTACAAGACTCTAAGATCTGACTCCAAGTGTACATCCACATCTATGAGCTCTCTCCCCTTTACACATTAGACTCCAGTCATAGTGACCTTCTTTCTGATCCTGGAATTCATCGTCACGCCTTTTCTCACACTCTTATCATGTTCATCTGAGAGATTCCTACTCATCTTTTCAAAAATTAGGTATGGGGTTATCTCTTCCAGGAAAACTTCCTTGACTTCTCTAGAGAAAGGTAAGAATTTACACTTTTGTGCTCCCATGTTTACACCTTCACTAAAACACCTACCATAGATGGGTATATCTGTTTTCTGCACTGGACACTGAGATCCTGGAAAACAGAGAGTAGTTCTTAGTCTACATATCTATACTAGATGGGTGTCATTTACAGAACAAGTTGTTGAGAGTGAATAAAAAAATTGAGAATGACTGCCTTGGAGAAGTTGGAGTACAACACAAAGAATAACCTTCTCATTCCAACAATAAAATGTGTTGCTTAGTGAGATAAATAGTGGTCAGCCTCTAGACATTGTATGACCATTCACAATAGATGATAATCTACAAAGAGTTTATGCATAGGTGGGAAGTTGGGCTGCAACTGATGCCCAAGTCCTCCTCCATATCTGAGAGTCTCTGATTCCATGAAAGCATGACTTTCCTTTTTTCTTGACTTCTGACTATAATGGGGCTTCTGGACTGGAGGTCATGTAATCTTTGAATTGGCTGATGAGGCCAGGGTTAGAAAAGGTACTTTCCAGAAGTTTATCATCCCAGGCAGATTCATCATGCCTGGCTTTGCCTTCTCAGCACCTCTGACTTCCCATCTGAAAACTGACTAATACTTGCTAATTGTGTGCTCTGAGATACTTTGATGAAAATGCCATAGTATGTAAATATCAGGTATTGTTATGAATAATAAAACTGGATGAAGTTCCTGTTGCTTACTCCTTGAGTAAAATGATAGAAAGTGGATGTCTCTTGCAAAATCATAGTTTACACATTCATCACAGAAAAGAAGTTTGTAAAACATACTCAACCACTCAGTCCTTTGGATTCAACATAACAATACATTTTCTTTTCGAGGCTGTACTGTCCATTTGGGCTTCAACATAGCAATATATTTGCTTTTCAAGACTCTGCTGTCCATTTGGGCTGCAATCTATGGGTTACCATAGACTGGGTGATTTACAAATAACAGACATTTATTTCTCACAGATCTGGACACTGGAAGTCCTAGATCAAAGCACCCACAAATTTGGTGTCTGGTGAGACCACGCTCCCAGGTTCATAGGCAGCACCTCATATGGCTGAAGGGGACAAGGGACCTCTCATAAGGGCACTAATGCCATTCATGAGGGCTCCACCCTCATGACCAAATCACCTCCTAAAGGTCCCACCTCCTAATGCCATCACATTGAGGATTAGTATTTCAACATAGGGATTTTGAGGGGGACACAAACATTCAGTCTATAGCATTGCTTGATTACAAAAATGCAATAGGATCTTTTGGCGTTATTGTTGATTGTACTCAGTATCCTTCCATCAAAGACAATGAGGCCTCACTACAGTGGCTATCTAGTGTTTTATTTACCCAGAGCAGCACTCTTCCTCTGGGAAATGCTCCTTTCTCTACTCCAACAATGTATTTGGCTGATTGCTATGTTCTTAAAAAACTCTGTTGCCTGGACACAGTGATTGGTATAGACACATGCACTTAATCCCAGAAAGGCCAATCAAAGTCCGACCTGGGACTTTCAGTACTTGACATTAGAAAGAGTAAGGACTTCATCAAAATAAAAACCTTCTGCATGGATAAAGAAGACATCGGCAAAATGGAAAGGGAACCAACCATATGGGAGACAATATTTACCAAAGATATCTCAGACAAGGGTTTGATCTCTAAAATATATAAAGAATTCACATGACTCCACTTCAGAAAGACAAAAAATCCAATTAAAAAATAGGCAAAGGGCCTGAAAAGACACTTCTCCAAGGAAGACATACAAAGGGCCCAAAGACAATTGAAAGGATGCTCAGCATCACTAGCCATCAGAGAGATGCAAATTAAAACCACAATGAGATACCACTTCACAATAGTCAGAATGTCCATCATAAACAAATCAACAAACATCAAGTTCTGGGGAGATTGTGGAGAAAAGGGAACCCTAGTGCACTGTTGGTAGGAATAAAGACTGATGCAGCTACTGTGGAAAACACTATGGAATTTCCTCAAAAAACTAAAAATGGAAGTACCTTTTGACCCACCAACACCACTGCTGGGATTATACCCTAAGAATTCTGAAACACTAATTCAAATGAACCTATATACCTATATGTTCATACTAGCACAATTCACAATAGCAAAGCTCTGGAAGCAAACCAAGTGCCCATCAGCAAATGAGTGGATCAAAAAACTGTGGTACAGAGACCTCTAGCCAAGATGGGGAGCATAGGTAGATACACTGTCTCTCCTAGCAAAACCAAAAGAAGGTCAAAAACAAATATAAAAACAAGAAACAACCAGAACTTCCAAAAAATTGAACTGTATGGAAGTTAAAGAATAAAACATTCATCCAGACCTGTAGGAGGGGCAGAGATGGGCTACGGGGCAGAGAGGACTCACAGCAAGGCAGCAAGGTGGCGGCTAGAGGACTGGCGCAGACAGTGACTGGTGGAGCTCATGGTCTCACATTTGCATGCAGATAAGTGGGGAGGAACAAGTGGAGAGCTGGACAGACCAAGCAACCCAGGGTTCCAGTGTAGGGAAATAAAGTCTCAAAACTTCTGACTGATAAAACCTGTGGGTGGTGCAGCAGCAGGAGAAACTCTCAGCCTCACAGGAGAGTTTATTGGAGAGACCCACAGGGTCCTAGAACACACACAAGCCCACCCACCCAGGACTCATCACCAGAATGGCCCAATTTCCTTGTGGATAGCCATGGGAAGTGACTGAAAGTCAGCCAAGAGCTGAGCAAGTGGCAGTGTTCCCTCTCAGACCTCTCCCCCACACACAGCATCACAATGAAGTGAAGTAAGTTTCCCCACCCTGACAAATACCTAAGTCTCTGCCCCTTACTATGTAACAGGTGCACTGAGACAAAAAAAAAATGGCCCAAATGGAAGAACAAATCAGAGCTCCAGAAAAAATACAACTATGCAATGAAGAGATAGCCAACATATCAGATGCAGAGTTCAAAACACTGGTAATCAGGATGCTCCCCAAATTGGCTGAGTATGCTTGACCAACAGAGGAAAAACTGAAGGTCAGGAAAAGTGAAATAAAGGAAAATTCACAGGGAACCAACAGTGAAGGGAAGGAAACCAGGACTCACATCAACAGGTTGGAGCAGAAGGAAGAAATACATGTTCAACCAGAGCAGAATGAAGAAACAAGAATTTGAAAAAATGAGGAGAGGCTTGAGAACCTCCAGGACAACTTTAAACATTCCAACATCTGAATCATAGGGTGCATGAAGAGAAGAGGAAGAGCAAGAAATTGAAAACTTATGTGAAAACATAATGAAGGAGAACTTCCCCAATCTGGCAAAGAAAATAGACTTCCAGGAAACCAGGAAGCTCAGAGAGTTCCCAAAGAAGTTGGAGCCAAAGAAGCACACACAAAGGCACATCCTAATTACATTACCCAAGATTAAAAATAAGGAGAGCCTTGGTGTGGCTCATTGGATTGAGCATTGGACTGCAAAGCAAAGGTTCATTGGTTCGATTCCCAGTCAGGGCACATGTGTGGGTTGCAGGCCCAGTCCCCAGTGCAGGGCACATGAGAGGCAACCACACATTGATATTTCTCCCTTTCTTACTCCCTCTCTTCCCCCTCTCTAAAAATAAATAAATGAAATCTTTTTAAAAAAGAGGAGAGAATCTTAAAAGCAGCAAGAGAAAAGGAGACAGTTACCTACAAAGGAGTTCCCATAAGACTATCAGCTGATTTCTCAAAAGAAAACTTACAGGCAACAAGGGGTTGGAAAGAAGGAGCTGGAATGTACTCAAAGTCCTGAAAGGCAAGGACCTACATCTAAGATTACTCATCCAGCAAAGTCATCATTTAGAATGGAAGAGCAGGTAAAGTGCTTCCCAGATAAGGTAAAGTTAAAGGAGTTCATCATCACCAAGCCTTTATTATATGAAATGTTCAAGGGAGTTATCTAAGAAAAACAAGATGATCAAATGTATAAACAGTACAATGACAACAAACTCACAACTATGAACAACTGAACCTAAAAAAAAACAAAAACAAAAACAAACTAAGCAAACAAATAAATAAATGAATCCTAACTAATATATATATGGAATATGTTATTATCTCCATAGAATAGAAACAGAATCACAGAAATGGAGATCACATGGAGGATTATCAGCAGGGAGGGGGAGGGGGGAAATAGGGGAAAAGGTACAGGGAATAAGAATCATAAATAGTAGGTACAAAATAGACAGGGGGAGGTTAAGAATAGTAGAGAAAATGGAGAAGCCAAAGAACTTATATATGCAACCCATAGACAAAAAATAAGGAAGGATAATGTGGGTGGGGGGTGCAGGGTGAGGGGAATAAAGGGGGGAAAGGGACAATTGTAATAGCATAATTAATAAAATATATTTAAAAGAACAGTGGTACATTTATACAATGGAATACAATGCAGCAAAAGAAGGAACTCTGACATTTCACGACACTATGTATGGAACTGAAGAGCATTATGCTAAATGAAATAAGGCAGGTGGTGAAAGACAAATACCATATGATCTCACCTATAAGTGGAACCTAGTCAAAAAAACAAAAAGGAAGCAAGCAAAATATAACCAGAGACATTGAAATAAAGAACAAGCTGACAGTAACCAGTGGGGAGGGGAAAGGGGATAACAGGGGAAAGATGGGAAAGGGTCACCAAGGAACATGTAAAAAGGACCCATGAACAAAGCCAAAGGGGAGAAGGATTGAGGGTGGGAGGTGGGGGTGGGTAGGATGGGAAAATGGAGACAATTGTACTTGAACAACAATAAAATAATAATAATAATAATAATAATAATAATAATAATAATAATAATAAAGATTAAGTATAAATTCCTCTCTGGCAGCAACTCTGAGAGTTATGAGTACAGGACTGCAAGCTGTCATGTTCTAGCTGTATGAAAGAAATTAGTCTGAGAGAATGAAGCTGACACTCAAGAGAAGTAGAGATGGAAATCTGAAGAAGGAAGAACAGGGGAAGGAAGAGAAAGAATCTTGTCAGTTAATCAAGTTCTTTGTTTCAGTTGTCCCTGTCCTGATGACTTGATTACATGAACCACTAAGTGTCCCATTTTTGCCTAAGCAAAATTCCATCTGGGTTTAAGTCACTGGCAACCACAAGAATCCTAACTAATATATATATGGAATATGTTATTATCTCCAGAATTGAATGAAGAGCCTCATAGTCTCCAAGTACCTTTAGCTCAAGACAGTATTTTCCTTTTTTAACAAACCACTTTATTGAGATATGATTGACATACAAAAAGCTGAACATTATATATGAACATATTCAACTTGATGAATTTGAAAATAAGTATACACCTGTGAAACTATCAAAATCTTTGCCATAAACACATTTATCATATCCAAAATTTCCTTTCACCCCATTATTATTATTAATTATTATTATTATTTTGTGATAAGAACACTTAAACACAAGATCTACTCTGTTAACAGATTTAAAGATTTTTTCAATTATAGTTTATACTTAATATTATTCTGTATTTGTTTTATATATAGCAACATCCTTAAAAAATCATGTACTTCACAGAGTGATCTCCCTTGGAGCTTCAAATACCTACCTGACCCCTTACATAGTTATCATGATATTATTGACTATGTTCCTTATGCTGTAATTGAAATCTCTGTGACTATTCTGTAACTACCAATTTATACTGCTTAATCCCTTCACCATTTCCACCCAGGCCCCCTACCTCTGTCTCCTCTGACAACTGACAGTCTGTTTTGTTTATCTATGAGTCTGTTTCTATTTTGTTTGTATATTTTGTTCTTTAGATTCCACACATAAGTGAAATAATATGGTATTTGTCTTCCTCTGTCTGACTTATTTCTCTTAGCATAGTACCCTCGAGGTCCATCCATGTTGTAAAAAGTAAGATTTCATTCTTTTTGATGGCTGAGTAGTGTTCCATTGTGTATATGTACAACAGCTTGTTTTTTAAAAAATTTTATGAAAGTTTATTTGAGTTCTGGCTGGTGTGGCTCAGTGGATGGGGCACTGGCCTGTGAACTGGAAGGTCTCTGATTTGATTCAAATCAGGGTGCATGCCTGGGTTGCAGGCCAGTTCCCTGGTTGGGGGGTGTTCAAGAGGCAAACAGTCGATGCTTTCTTTCACATATTGATGTTTCTGTCCTTTTTCTCCCTCCCTCTCTTCTCTCTAAAAATGCATAAATACATACACACATAAATAAAATCTTAAAAAAAAGTTTATTTGAAACATGAATAGAGGACTCATGGCCACCAACAATGGGGTGGGGAGTGACTGTAGGAGTGGGAGCATGGGGGAAGGGAGAGCAACAGGGAAAAAGGTGGGACAACTATAACTGAAAAACAATAATAAAAAATAAAAATAAAAGGCATAGTAATGTCTTCTATTTTTATTGTTTTAGAGGGGAAGGGAGAGAAAAAGAGAGGGAGAGAAACATCAATGTGTGGTTGCCTCTCGTGCACCCTCTACTGGGGACCTAGTTTGCAACCCAGGCATGTACCTTGAGGGAATTGAACCAGAGACCCCTTGCTTCCCAGGTGGGCATTCAATACACTGAGCCACACCAGCCAGGGTGGCATACGTTCTCTAAGAATTGTAAAACCAACTCTTCTTTTTGTTCTTGGCATGTGGTAAAAGAAAATGTCAATGAGGATGTAATATGAATAAAAGGACCAACCTGAGACATAAAATAAATTATCACAAGTGCAAAGCTGATGGAAGAGAAAGAAGTCATTATCAACTTTTTGCAATGAAAATGTATAAATAATAAAGTTAGAAAGTACAAAAAACAAATAAACAACTACCAGGTGTCAAAATGTAAAAATAAATAAATAAATGAACAAATGAATGAATGAATAAATAGATAGATAAATAAATAAGTAAATAAATAAATAAATAAATTTATTTGAGCCAAATAGAGGATGCACCTGGAAGCAAGATCTCAACAGACTGAGATAAATGCTTCTACCACAACTATTTTTTTAAAAAAAGATTTTATGTATTTATTTTCAGAGAGCGGGGAAGGGTAGGAGAAAGAGGGGGAGAGAAACATCAATGTGTGGTTGCCTCTCATGCTCCCCCAACCCAGGACCTGGCCCCCAACCCAGGCATGTGCCCCAACTGGGAATTGAACCAGTAAACCCCCAGTTCACAGGCCAGTGCTCAGTCCACTAAGCCACACCAGCCAGGGCCCACATCTTTTTTTTTTTTAATCCATTCATGTACTGATAGATGCTTGGGTTCCTTCCATATCTTGGAAATTGTGAAAAATGCTTCAGTGAAAATAGGGTGCATATATTCTTTTGAATTAGCGTTTCTGGTTTCTTTGGATATAGTCCTGGAAGTGGAAATGCTAGGTCATAAGGCAATTTCACTTTTAATTTTTTTGAGTAAACTCCACAATGTTTTCCACAGTGGCTGCAGTAGTGTGCATTTTCACTAACAGTGCACTAGGATTCTCTTTTCTCCACATTCTCGCTGGCACTTTTTGTTTGTTGATTTATTGATGATATCCATTCTTATTTATTTATTTAAAATATATTTTTCATTGTTCAAGTACAGTTGTCTCTATTTCCTCCCAACCACTCCCCACCCTGCTCCACCATGCCCACCTCCCACCCTCAATCCTACCCCTATTGGCTTTGTCCATAGGTCCTTTATACATGTTCCTTCACAACCCTTCCCCCTTTTCCTCCCCATTATCCCCTCCCCCGTCTCCTCTGGTTACAGTCAGTTTGTTCTTAATTTCAATGTCTCTGGTTATATTTTGCTTGCTTCTTTGTTTTGTTGATTAGGTTCCACTCATAGGTGAGTTCATATGATATTTATTTATATGTTATTATAGGTGAGATCATATGATGATAGTCATTCTTAGCAGATTTTTAATTGTACAATACAATCCTATTAACTATAGGCACAATGTGTACAGCAGATCTCTAGAACTTATTCATCTTGCATAATTGAAACTTTAAGCCCATTGAGTAGCAACTCTCCATTCCCCTAATAACTATGATTCTAGTGTCTGCTTCTATGAGTTTGACTATTTTATATTGCTCATATAAGTGGTATGTAGCATTTGTTTTTCTATGTCTGGCTTATTTCACTTAGCATAATGTCCTCTAGGTTCATGAGACAGGGTATTTTCCACTGAAGGGTTTTTCTCAAGAACATCCACTCTTCCTCTTATGGCAATGACTATGAATTAAAAAGAAAAAAGAATGAGCTGACTTGGACATGAATAACTATGGATTAAAAAGAAAAAGAATGAGCTGACTTTACAGATCACATGGTCAAACCTTCATTGTACAGATGACAAAATGGAGCTCCAGAGAGGTGAAGGAAGTGATACAAGCAACATTGCCATGACACAATTCCAGTTTTCTTGATTTCTTCTAACTCACTAGTTTTTCACTGGCCCTCAATTTGAAATTATATAAGTGACATTGCAATGCATTTTTAAAAAACACCAAACTTTATTTTCTTCATGAAATCCACATAACCCCTACCCTCATTCCTTCTATCCCTTCAAGTTTATGAATATGTTAAATGTCAAGAATTTTTTAAATTAGTCCTGATCAGTGGCTCAGTTGATTGGGCATTGTTCCACAAAGCAAAAGGTCATCAGTTTGATTCCCATTCAGGGCACATTCCTAGGTTGTGGGTTCAGTCCCCGGTTGGGATGCATATGAGAGGCAACTCATTGATGTTTCTCTCTCACATCAGTGTTTCTTCCCCTCTCTTTCTCCCTCCCTTCCCCACTCTAAAAATTAATAAATAAAATCTTTTAAAAATGTTTTCCAAATTATACTCATATGTTTGCTGGCATGTTATGGGTATGATACTTAAATTTTTATTTCTACAAAGTATTTAGGTTCATATCCAATTCTAAATCTTGATATGAAGGTCTACTCAAGAACTGAGTTTCTAGTCTTTTTGTTTTTCCCTTGTATAATACTGCTATATTTGGACTTTAATAAATGATGTGACCAGGTTTCATACTGACAATTGTATACTAAATGCTTTCACAAACTGATGAGATTGTTATTGCTGTAACATTATCCTGCAGCTACTGTGAAAATATAACATGTATTTTGTGTTTCTTAAATTAAAAAAATATTGAAT
This sequence comes from Tonatia bakeri, assembly GCA_004024845.1. NCBI lineage: Eukaryota > Metazoa > Chordata > Mammalia > Chiroptera > Phyllostomidae > Tonatia > Tonatia bakeri. Next base: position 79,092 of record PVIA01007689.1, read on the forward strand.
TTATTGGGGTGACATTGGTTAATGAAATTATATATATATCAAGTGTACAATTCTGTAAAACACCATCTGTAGAGTGTATTGTATGTTCACCATTCAAAGTCATGTATCCTTCTGTGACTATTTATCTCCCCTTTACCCTCTTCTACCTCTCCCCACCCCACTTCCCTTTGGTAATTAGCATACTGTTGTCTGTGTCTGTGAGGGTTTTTTTATTAATCACTTGAACTTTTTCAACCAGCCACCCAACCCCTCAACACCCATCTCCTCTCACAGCTGCCAGTCTATTCTCTGTATCTATGAGTCTGTTTCTATTTTGTTAGTTTATTTTGTTCATTAGATTCCACATATAAGAGAAATCACGTGTTTGTCTTCCTCTGACTGGTTTATTTCACTTAGCATAATACTCTCCAGGTCCATCCATGTAGTCACAAAACTTAAGATATCCTTCTTTTTGTCCTGGCTGGTGTGGCTCACTGGATTAAGTGCTGGCCTGTGAACCAAAGGGTTGCCTGTTTGACTCCCAATCAGGGCACATGCCTGGGTTGCAAGCCTGGTCTCAGTTGGGGGCATGTGAGAGGCAATCACACATAGATGTTTCTCTCCCTCTCTTTCTTCCTCCCTTCTCCTCTCTCTAAAAACAAATAAATAGAATCTTATAAAATATTTTCTTATTTTTTATTGCCAAGTAGTATTCCATTGTGTAAATGTATCACAAGTTTGTTTAATACATTCTTCTACTGACGGGCTACTTCCAAATCTTGGCTATTGTAAATAACACTGCAATGAACATAAGGCTGCATATATCCTTTCAAATTAGTGTTCTCGGTTTCTTGAGATATAGTCCCAGAAGTGGAATTACTGGGTCATAAGACAGTTTCATTTTAACTTTTTTGAGAAAACTCCATCCTTCTTTGTCTCTTATTACAGACTTTTAAAGTCTATTTTAGCTGATGTAAGTATTGTTACCTCACTTTCTTTTTCATTTCCATTTGCATGAAATATCTTTTTCCATCCTTTTACTTTTAGTCTGTGTAGGTCTTTTATTCTGAGGTGAGTCTCTTGTAGGCAGTATATATATGAGTCTTGTTTTCTTACCCATTCAGCTACCCTATGTCTTTCTGTTGGAACACTAGAGACATTTACATTTAAGGTAATTATTGATAAGTACATATTTATTGCAATTTTATTCTTTGTAACTATGCTCCTCTTTCTCCTTCTCCTCCTTCTTTTCTCCTTCTCCTCCTTCTTTT
>PVIA01007690.1:0-80485 GCA_004024845.1 Tonatia bakeri
AGGAAGTCCAGGAAGCTCAGAGAGTCCCAAAGAGGTTGGACCCAAGGAGGAACACACCAAGGCACATCATAATTACATTAGCCAAGGTAAAAATGAAGGAGAGAATCCTAGAAGCAGCCAGAGACAAGGAGACAGTAACCTACAAAGGAGTTCCCATAAGACTGTCAGCTGATTTCTCAAACGAGACCTTACAGGCAAGAAGGGGCTGGAAAGAAGTACTCCAAGTCATGAAAGGCAAGGACCTACATCCAAGATTGCTCTATCTAGCAAAGCTTTCATTTAGAATGGAAGGGTAGATAAAGTGCTTCTCAGACAAGGGCAAGTTAAAGGAGTTCATCATCACCAAGCCCTTATTATATGAAATGTTAAAGGGACTTACCTAAGAAAAAGAAGATAAAAAATATGAACAGTAAAAAAAAAGATCAAATTCACAATTAGTAACAACCATACCTAAAACAAAAGCAAACTAAGCAAACAACTAGAACAGGAACAGAACCACAGAAATGGAGATCACATGGAGGGTTAGCAACAGGGAAGGGGGAGGAGGAGAGAGGGGGAAAAGATATAGAGAATAAGTAGCATAGATAATAGGTAGAAAATAGACAGGTGAAAGGCAATAATAGTATAGGAAATGTAGAAGCTAAAGAATTTATGACACATGGACATGAACTAAAGGGGGGGAATATGGGTGGCAGAGGCTGGGCAGGGTGGAGGGAAGTGAAGGGGGAAAATGGGACAACTGTAATAGCATAATCAATAAAATAATAAAAGAATTAAAAAAAGAAAGTGCTTAAGCATAAAGAAGCTGATTGACTGATAGAAAATGAAAACAATGAAGAACTTTGAGATCTTTATGAAATAAAAATATGAATTTGAGAAAGAGTATGTGAAGGATGGTGGAGAATATGATTAAGATATGAAAGAGAGGAATACATGAATAAAAAGTAAGCATGTTCCAGATAATGGTAAGGACAAGTGTGGTCACTGGAGCAGCTGGCTGAGGTAGGGTAGAGGTGAAGATCATCAAAATTAAAGAAAAGGTATCAGCTAAGACAACATCCTCAAACTGCACTGAGTGCCGAGATATCACAGTGAACTCATGGGGTACCATGCTCAAGGCCAGCACAGAGACACGAGACATCTTTCAGACACTGTGTGAATTACTGATGTGGACCCTGGCCAGCAGGGTCCATGTGTTGTGGCCAAAATGAACAAATTCACGCAGACTACAGAAGTCCTGTAGAGAAAAAGGGATGGCATGGTCACTCCCTAAGAGAGATAAAGAGGGACCTGGACCCTGACTGGACAGACTTTTATTGCTTTTCTGCATACATTACATTGAGGACTGTCCTCATTTACTATGTGCAGGTTCACTATAGGTGATTACCTTTTACAGATAACAAAGGAAAGAATGCTACTAATTACTTCAAAGAGAAGGGTGTTACAGATCAAGGGGAAAAGTGATTGAACTGGTTACACTCCATACTTGGGAGGTTTAGCTCAGATTTTAGGAAGTTGCAGTAAGCACTTGCTGCCTCAATTCAGGGTGAGGGAGTTTTAGCAAAAGCAAGCCTCATAGTAGCCTAGGTACAATGCAGGCCCGATTCCCCATGGGAGAACCTATCCATGGGCATGACTGCTGTGTGCCAGACCACTGGCCTTTCTGAGTAGGGGCTGGGCTACGTTCCCACACCAGGTAGAATGGCTCCCTACAAATTACGAGCTTAAAATGCTTCTCAGTTTCAACATTAGCCCACACTACTTGCCTTCCAAAACAATCTTTGCTGTTGTTTACATAGAAATCAAACACCTCAAAAAAAAAAAAAACCAAAACAGAAAATGAAGGCAGCAGTGTCCAGTCCAATTCCAAGATCTGAGATGTTCTGCATCACCCAACAGAAACACACGTTCCATCAGTAAGTAATTGTGTTATTTAAGATTAAATTAAAATAAATTATTCTGGAGTTTGGGCCAAGATGGAGGCATAGATAGAAATGCTCTTCTTCCTTGCATAACTGAAAGAAGGATAACAACAAATTTAAAACAATAAACAACCAGAAGTGCCAAAAAAACAAACTGCATGGAACTCTGACAACCAACGAGTTAAAGAAACATTCACCCAAAGCAGTATGAGGGGAGGAGATGGATAGCTGAGCTGAGAGGATGCACAATAAGGTGGCAGACCACGTGGGCAAGGAAGGGTTGGTTGGAAAGTGGGGTTAGTGCAGAGCAAACAATCGGAATTTTTCACTCTCTGACCCTTCCCCCACATACAGCACCACAACACAGCAAAGAGGGTTGCCCCACCATTTTGAATACATAAGGTCCCACCCCCTTACAACATAGCAGATGCACTAAGATAAAGATATGTGGACCAAATGAAAAAACATATCAAAACTCCAGAAAAAGAGCTAAGCAATGAGGAGATAGACAACCTATCAGATGCAGAGTTCAAGACACTGGTAATCAGGATGCTCACAGAACTGATTGAGCTCAGTCACAAAATGAAGAAACAAATGAAGGCTCCCCAAAGTGAAGTAAAGCAAATTATACACAGAACCAACAGTGAAGGGAGGGATACCAGGACTCAAATCAATGATTTGGAACAAAAGGAAGAAATAAACATCCAACCAGAACAGAATGAAGAAACAAGAATTCAAAAAAATGAGGAGAGGCTTAGGAACCTCTGGGACAACTTTAAGTGCCATAACATCTGAATCATAGAAAGAGAAGAAGAACAACAGCAAGAAATTGAAAACCTATTTGAACAAACAATGAAGGAAAACTTCCCCAATCTGGCAAAGGAAATAGATTTCCAGGAAGTCCAGGAAGCCCAGAGAGTCCCAAAGAAATTGGACCCAAGGAGGAACACACTAAGACACATCATAATTAAGTTACCCAAGATTAAAATTAAGGAGAAAATCTTAGAAGTAGCAAGAGGAAAGGAAAGGGTTACTCTACCTACAAAGGAATGTCCATAAGATGATCAGCTGATTTCTCAAAAGAAATCTTACAGCAAGAAGGGGCTGGAAAGAAGTATTCCAAGTCATGAAAGGCAAGGACCTACATCCAAGATTGCTCTATCCAGCAAACCTTTCATTTAAAATGGAAGGGCAGATAAAGTGCTTCCCAGATAATGTCAAGTTAAAGGAGTTCATCATTACTGAGCCCTTATTATATGAAATGTTAAAGGGACTTATCTAGGAAATAGAAGATCAAAAACTATGAATAGTAAAATGACAACAAACTGATAACTATCAACAATTGAACCTAAAAAACAAAAACTAAGCAAACAACTAGAACAGGAGCAGAACCAGAGAAATGGACATCACATGGAGGGATTTTAGTGGGGGGTGGGAGGGGAAAGAATAAGGGGTGAAAGGTACAGGGAATAAGAAGCATAAATGGTAGGCATAAAATAGGGAGGGGTTAAGAATGGTATAGGAAACAGAGAATCCAAAGAACTTATATGTATGACCCATGGACATGAACTAAGGGCAGGGGAGGCTGGAGGGCTGGGGGTGCCAGCCAGAGGGGAGAGAAAGGGTAGAAAAAATTGGGAAAGCTGTAATAGCATAATCAATATAATATACTTAAAAAAGAATGAATTAAAATAGTTTTTTCATGTTATGTGTAATATTTTTTTAATGATTAAGTTGTTCAAGTATGAATACATACTAAGTTGTTTAGATCTAACTATTTGGTGAATGAAATTGGTAGGGTTTTTTTTTCACCTAAGTATGCACCATAAAAAACTTACTGAGACAGTAAAGGTGCTGTAACCTAAGAAAGTTTGGGAAAGTGACAGCTAATGTGTTGGTGTCAGTACATCTAAAAGAAAATCCTGTTCTTATCAATCAATGATGCTGGGAAAACTGGGTATCCATATGCAAAAGAGATAGTTGGACCTGTCCCTTAACCCACATGCACAAATTAACTCAAAATGGATTAAACTCCCAAAAGTAAAATCTAAAACTATAAAACATTTAGACAAAAACATAAGGGAAAACTTATATGGACATTGGATTTGGCAATGATTTCTTCAATATAACACACAGGCAACAAATGAAAAATAAATTGAACTTCAAAACTAAAAGCTTTATGCATTAAAGGACACTATCAAGAAAGTGAAAAGACAACCCACAGAAAGAGAGAAAATATTTTCAAACTATATATCTGATAAAGGATTATTATCTAGAATATAAAGAACTCCTAAAACTCATGAACAACAACAAAAAAGCCCAGTTCAAAATGGGCAAAGGACTTGCTAGACACTTTTCCAAAGAAAATATGTAAATGACCAATAAGCACATAAAAAGATGTTTATCATCAGTTATTAGGAACATGCAAATCAAAAACATAATGAGATACCACTTCACACCACTTGGGATGGCTACTGTTAAAAAAAGGAAGTGATTAATGGCAAAGATATGGAAAAATTAGAACCATTTGTGGATTGCTAATGGAAAAGTAAAACAGTCCAGGTACTTTGGAAAAAATTATAGTGGTTCCCCCAAAAAACTCAAACCTAGTATTTTCATGATACAGCCATTTCAATTCTAGATATATAAATAAAATCAGTGAAAGCAGGGATTCAAATAGATGTTGGTACATCAATATTCATAGCAGCATTATTTATAATAACAAAAAGATAGAAACCACCCAAAGGTCCATAGAAGAATCAATGACTAAACAAAGTGTAGCATATACACACAATGGAATATCAAACAGCCTTATAAAGTAATAAAATTCTGATACATGATACAACATAAAACTTGAAGATATTATGTTAAATGAAAGAAGCCATATACAAAAAGACATATTGCATGATTTAACTGATATGCAGCACCTATAATAGCTAAAGTCAGAGAGACAGAAGGTAGAATAATGGTGACCAGGGACTGAGGGGAGGAGGACTGGGCAGTGAGTGTTTAATGGCTATGGAGTTTCACTTTGTTATGATGAAAAAGTTCTAGAGATTGGTAGTGTGGTTCACAGTAAGGTGAATATGCTCAGTGCCACTGAACTGCACTTTTACGGAAGGTTAACATGTTACATTTTATGTAATGCATATTTTACTACCATTTAAAAAAAATAACTTTTAAAAAATCATTAGTTACACCATTTGGCAACCATCACAGTAATAAGAGATTTAAGCATCAATGGCTACAAATACTAATGAGTAAAAGTTCAATGAAGAAGGGGAGCATCAAAGTACTCCCCATAAGATACTAACTAATAGAAGGAAAACTGACTTTAGAGTGAAGTAAGCAGGCAGACCGCCTTAACCAAAGGATCACGTTGGCCTCATCAGTGTTCAGAGAGAGGGACCTGTGTACGTCCTGATAGCTGCACAAAGGAAAACAGAACAGCAATTCACTTCAGCAATATTTTTGCCATAAATGCATTGCCTAAATTAATTATGAGGAAATATCAGGATAAAATAAATAACATTTAAAAAAAAAAAGAAATTCCCAGTTCAACAAGCTCCCAACAAGGAAAATCCCCTTCTTTAACCTTGAGATAGGGCAGCTTCAGGTTTATCTAATTTACCATTTCATCATTAGTTTCTCTTTCCATACATTTTCATGCTGCTATCCTTAGCCTGTCAGTTTAGCTTCCCTGTGGTTGCAAGACCATGGTTTCTCTGTTATGCTCCAGACATGACAATGGGCAAGGGAGACAAGGAGTCATTTCTTCTCATATTTATCACTCCTAAGCAGTGAGGAAAGTGTTTTAACTACAGGCCTCAATAGAGTTATCCTCCACAGTCTTTGGCCCAAACGGGATCACATGCCAACTCCTAAACAAGTCTTTGGCAGGGAGAAGGGGATGTCCTAGACTACTCAGCAACTCTCTGGGTGCCATATTGTCACCCAAACCAAAGCATGGCTCTTCACCAAGGAAGATATAGGAATGGCTGTTTCAGGATGTTCAGTGGACCTCAAGGGTCAAGGCCAGCTGCAACTTGTAATGTTAGATGATCCATTCCAAGAACATCATAGGGAAACTAGTATCACAATGCAGGGAGGTTTGGGGGACAAGATTGTAAATTGCATCTGGAGGCCAGTAGACAGCAGCAGCGAAGATGCATAAATGATGCTATCAGCACAAGAAAGGAACCTCAAAAGAGGGGTTTGTTTTTGTTTGGTTAAAATGGGCAGATAATGGCCAGAAGTGGTAGCAAGCATGTCAATGTGAAGTGCATAATCTTGTAACCCATCTTCTTCACAAAAACTAACATCTTCAATGTTAGTAAGTAGGAAAGGGAGATGAGAGAATGCATGCTCAAATAATGTGACTCAGATGAATGAAGTCAAATAAAGTTTTTCCAGGAGAAAATGGATGAAATATGTCTTTTATGTGGTATCTTTTTTTTTTAGCACTCTGAGATTCACAGCATCCCTGCTGAGCCATTTACTGTGCTTTGTCGCCATGAGGCTCAAGAAACTTAATCAATACCAGGCTTGCCTAAATTTAAGGCCAATTATTCTTTTTCAGTCTTAAACACACATGAAATACAATTGTTCATTTCCAAATGTTATTCTGCATAGATTTCACAAAATCTATTTAATTGTATCCTGGAACACTTAAAAGATACCTCTTTATAGCATGTCATAATGGCAGTGCTAATCAATAAAAATAAGCAATTCCTAGATTCAACTTGCAGAAAACTCAATACAATAAATTTGATAGAGAAAATCTTTTGTTATGTCTATATTCAAAACTCAGTGTAGTTCTGAGCACTAATCTTTAGGGAATCAGGTTCTTTTGATTTATACATAAAGAGAAACATTTTGGAACTGATGATAATTTTCTAACTAGTAGAATGTGTTGCTTGGTATTTAACTATTTTAGCACATTTTTAAGCAGAAGTCTTCTTGGGCTCCTTAGTTGTTGGTGTCCACATTGGACTGTCTGTCCCTATTCTAGCCAATTAACAGTCATTTATATTATTCTTGATCTAGTTAATATTACTAAATCCCCTCTTTCTCCTTCACCTGGCCTCTGTACCGGAAGTAGGCTGTACCAGAAGTATGGGTTTATATACCATTGCTGCCCAGATTTATAAATTTATAGCATCAAAACTACATGCTGTGGAAGGTAAGATTTGTTTTGAATGTCTGTTAGAATAGAGACAAACTCCCTCACCTCTTCTTTGGATTTGTATGATGGGATGGATACTGAAATAGCCCTTATGCTAGTCACATTTAGTAGTTGTGGGAAGAGTAAGTCCACAAGACTTGTTGGCTTAAAATCTATGCCTTTCTTTTAGCCTAGATCCTCTAGAAAGTAGAACCTGAGGGAAGGATTAAGATGCTAGTACTTTATTTGGGAAAAGCAAGCCCTGGGCAGTGCAGATGAAGTACAAAGAGAAGTGAAACAAGTAGAGTTGTGATGCAGTGTAAAGATACGTGTTTGTATTACTGCTTGAGCTACTGTTTTTCACTCATTGACGACATAAAATAGCAGGTGGCTCAGCAGTATGTTTACTCATCACACATACTTTTCCAGTAGGGTTGCAGAGAACTGCATCTCAGAGTAGCCCAGAGCAGAGCAAGAGGAGGGGAATGCAGGTTCCCAGCTTCCATTTAACTCTCAGTTCCCCCTTGCCAGGACCCACTTCAAGGGGGGCTAACTCTCTCACTTACCCAGATAGCATCATCCAGCCCAAAGGCAAGTAGCACATTTTTCTGTGTGTAGTTTTAACAACGTCCAAAAATAGGAGAGCAACATGATGCAGACAGCATGCCAACCATGAGAGAAAGAAGGAGGAGGCTTTGAGGGAGTCTCAGGAAGGGGACAATGTTTCTATCCTATTATAGAGCCACATGCTAACTTATATGCTTAAACTATCTGTACCATTGGTGTATTTTTTATTGCTTTTAAAAATTATGAAGTAATTTTTCTTTTTTAATGTATTTTATTACTATTTGAATAAAATGAATAAAATATTTTATTTTAAATAAAATAAAAATATATTTTATTTTATGCTATTACAGTTGTCCCATTTCCCTTCCTTCACTCCCCTCCACCCTGCACACCCTCTCCCACCCACATTCCCCCCCTTTAGTTCATGTCCATGCGTCTTAAGTTCTTTAGCTTCTACATTTCCCATACTATTCTTACCCTCCCCCTGTCTATTTTCTACCTACTGTCTATGCTACTTATTCTCTGTAACTTTTCCCCCTCTCTCCTCCTCCCACTCCCCTGCTGCTAACCCCATGTGACCTCCATTTTTGTGGTTCTGTTCCTGTTCTAGTTGTTTGCTTAGTTTGTTTTTGTTTTAGGTGTGGTTGTTAATTATTGTGAGTTTGCTGTCATTTTACTGTTCATATTTTTATATTCTTTTTCTTAGATAAGTCCTTTTAACATTTCATATAATAAGGGCTTGGTGATGATGAACTCCTTCAACTTGACCTTATCTGAGAAGCACTTTATCTGCCCTTCCATTCTAAATGAAAGCTTTGCTGGATAGAGCAATCTTGGATGTAGGTCCTTGCCTTTCATGACTTGGAATATTTCTGTCCAGCCCCTTCTTGTCTATAAGGTCTCTTTTAAGAAATCAGCTGACAGTCTGATGGGAACTCCTTTGTAGGTAGAGTAACCCTTTCCTTTCCTCTTGCTACTTCTAAGATTTTTCTCCTTAATTTTAATCTTGGGTAATTTAATGATGATGTGCCTTGGTGTGTTCCTCTTTGGGTCCAACTTCTTTGGGACTCTCTGGGCTTCCTAGACTTCCTAGAAGTATATTTCCTTTGCTAAATTGGGGAAGTTCTTCTTTATTATTTGTTCAAATAACTTTTCCAATTGTTGCTCTTCCTCTTCTCCTTCTGGTATCCCTATAATTTGGATGTTGGAATGTTTAAAGATGTCCTGGAAGTTCCTAAGCCTCTCCTCATGTTTTTGAATTCTTGTTTCTTCATTCTTTTCTGATTGGATGTTCTTTCTTCCTTCTGGTCCACTCCATTGATTTGAGTCCCAGTTTCCTTCCCATCACTATAGGTTCCCTGTGCATTTTCCTTCATTTTACTTAGCATAGCCTTCATTTTTTCACTAATTTGTGACCAATGTCAACCAATTCTGTGAGCATCCTGATTACCAGTGTTTTGAACTGTACATCTGATAGGTTAGCTATCTCTTCATTACTTAGTTGTATTATTTCCGGAGCTTTGACCTGTTCTTTTGTTGGGGTCATTTTTTTTTTTTTTGTCTTGTCATGCCTGTTATGTGTGAGAGGTGGATCCTTAGGTGTTCACCAGGGCAAGGCAACCCAGTCACTGGGTTGTGACACTGTATGTGTGGGTGAGGTCCAAGAGGGAACTATGGCACTTGCTCCACTCTCTGCTGGATTTCAGTCACTTCCCCCACTTCCCCCAAATGAATTGGGCCCTTCTGGTGCTGATTCCCATGTGGGTGGGTTTGTGTATGTCCTGGGACCCTGTGAGTCTCTCCAATGAACTTCCTGTGAGGCTGGGAGTTTCTCTCAGCACCTCAACCCTCACAGGTGTTTTCAATTGGTGTTTGAGGCTTTATTTCCATATGCTGGGACCCTGGGTTGGGTGGTCTGTCTCACTCCCCAGTTTCACCTGGTTTACCTGCGCGCGTATGTTGGACCAGGTATGCTGCACCCTCTATAGTCCGCCGCCTTGCTGGGTCTGCCTGCTGCTGCTTTTCACATCAGGGGTCCAGCCACTGCCCTGATGCAAGCCCTCTCCCTCTTGGCTCCTCGACTCCACCCCTCCTACCAGTCTTGATGAATGTGTCTACTTGAACTCCTTAGTTGTCGGACTTCCATACAGTTCAATTTTCTGTCAATACTGGTTGTTTTTTATTTTTAAATTGTTGTTGTCCCTCTCTTGGTTGTGTGAGGAGGCACAGCGTGTCTACCTACGCCTCCATCTTGACCAGAAGTCCTGAAGTAATTTTTCTTATGACATTTTTGATAGAGTAAACAGGGTTTTCCAAGGGATAGACATTAGCTAACAAATCTGCACAGTGCAAGAAGTTCTATTCAAGGACCTGTTGTAAGAAAAAGATCAGCTTTTGGTCAAGATGGTGGCATTGATAAATGTGGTACTCCCATCCTCCCACAAACACATCAAAATTACAGCTACACTACAGAACAACCATCATTCAAGAACTGTCTGACGTCGAGCTGAACAAAGGTCTATAATTAAGGATATACAGAGGAAGCCACATTGAAACTGGCAGGAGGGGCAGGGACACTGGTCCCATACTCATGTGTGGTAGTTAAGAATCAGAAGGTATAATCCAGCTGCAGAGGTCACCCCTAAGGATCCAGGAGTCCCAGCCCCGCACCAGAACCTCTAGCCCAGAATTCCAGGGCCTGGAGGAGAAACCACTATATTTTCTGGCTGTGAAAACCAGTGGACCTTGTGGCTGAGTGAAATGGAGGGCTTCTAGAGTCCCAGGCATTTCCCTTAAAGGGTCCACGCATGGACATACTCATGAGGATCTCAATCACTCTGAGCTCCAGGGATAGAGAAACAGCTTGTAATATCTCAGGGACATACAAGGAGTAATAGAGTTGTCTGGCTCAGGGTAAGAGCTGAAGGAGAAGCTTTCTTCAGGCAGAAGTGCTGACAGAAGCCATTGTTTCTTTGTTGAGCTCTCCCCCACCCAGCCTGCAGACTCAGACAGGTGTCATCTCTGAGTCTCCATCAACCTGCCTAACAGTGTTAGCCCTACCCTGGTGATTCCTCGAGATCTTGCCCCACCCAACAGTGGCCCACTAAAGCCACTTCTAGTGGCTTTTTCATTCAAACTGCCTGTCTCAGTTTGTGCTGCAGACTTTCCTAATTATTTTCAAATCTTCACAAACCCCAGACAAGCAGCGTCTGGCCTTGGTGTGCCCCATGTCTCTTACAAAGCAGCCTCATGCCCAAAACTAATGACAGCTGACTCCATCTTGCAACTTGAGGTGCTTGTCCCAGACACCTCCAAACCAGCACAAGGAGCAATCAACTGCAGATCATTTTGTAGTTAATATGAAGTGGTCCCAGGTTAAACACAGGCAGCAACTGATCTCGGCCTGCACAAGAGCCCTTCCCAAAAGCTAACACACTCAGTGGGTAGCTTCAGAGCACACCAGAGCACCACCCAACCACCTCCACAAAGGATACACACAAAGGGCAGACTCAGCAAGCACCAGAACCCTGCAAAAGCAAATTTTGCTCTACGAGGGCAGTGCCTGAACAACAGCCCATCTACTGTAGTCACAGCTAATCCTCATAACCAATCAGCCTGAGGGTCAATCCCTATCACTGACACCCCAACAGCAACCAAATCTCAACTACCAGAAGAAGGTACATACAACTCAAAAAGTGACAAACCTGGAGCACACAGCTCAGGTGACCATTGAGCCCCACAGGGCACCTACTACATAAGGCCACACTACAAAAACCAGGAGACATTGCAGCTCAACCTAGTACACAGAAACAAACACACAGAAGCAAAAAGTGCAGAGACAAAGAAGGATGTCCCAAATGAAAGAATAGGACAAAACTCTAGGAAAAGAACTAAACAAAATGGAGGTAAGCAATCTACTGGATTGCTTACTGGAATTCAACTGGAATTAAAACCACTGGTTATAAGGATGCTCAATGATCTCAGTAAGAACTTCAGCAAAGAGATAGAAAACGTAAAAAAGAACCAGTCAGAAATGAAGAACACAATAACTGAAATGAAGAATACATTAAAGGGAATCAACAGTAGATTAGATGAAGCAGAGGAGTGAATCAGTGGTTTGGAAGCCAAGGTAGCAGAAAACATCCAAACAGAAAAAGAAAATGAAAAACAAATCTAAAAAAATAAGGAGAGTTTAGGGGCCTTTACTGTGAGACAAAATTAAGTGTAACATTTGCATAGTAGTGCATCATAGAAGGGGAAAAGGGAGAGGAAGACATTGAAAAGCTTTTTGAAGAATTAATGAGGGAAAACTCCCCTAACCTTGTGAAGGAAATGGACATCCAAGCCCAGGAAGAGTGGAGGGTCCAAAACAAGATGAACCCAAAGAGGCCACACTAAGACAAATCATTATTAAAATACCAAAGGTTAAAGAGAGAATCTTAAAAACAGCGAGAGAAAAGGGGACAGTTACCTACAAAGGAGTTGCCATCAGACTATCAGCTGATTCTCAAAAGAAATTTTACAGGAAAGAAGGGGCTGGACAGAAGTATTCCAAGTCATAAAAGGCGAGCATCTGCATCCAAGATTACCCTATCCAGTAAAGCTATCATTTAGAATGGAAGGGCAGATAAAGTGTTTCCCAGATAAATTCAAGTTAAAGGAGTTCATCATCACAAAGCCCTTATTATATGAAGTGTTAAAGAGACTTACCTAAGAAAAAGAAGATCAAAACTATGAATAGTAAAATGACAACAAACTCACAACTATCAATAACCAAACCTAAAAAAAAACCTCCCCAAACAAAAGCAAACTAAGCAAACAGCTAGAACAGACACAGAATCACAGAAATGGAGATCACATGGAGCATTATTAGTGGGGAAGAGGAGGGGAGTAATGGGGGAAAAAGTATAGGGAATAAGTACCATAAATGGTAGGTAGAAAATAGACAGGGGGGATGTTAAAATGGTATAGGAAATGGAGAGGCCAAAGAACTTATATGTAGGACCCATGGACATAAACTAAGGTGGGGGAATGCCGGTGGGAGGGGGTGTGCTGGGCAGAGGGGAGTGAAGGAGGAAAAACTGGACTACTGTAATAGCATAATTGATCAAATATATTTTAAAAAAACATAGGGTAGCTAAATGGATGAGAAAACATGACCCTTACATTTGCTGCCTATGAGGGACTCACTTCAGATCATAAGACACATGCAGACTTAAAGTGAATGGATGAAAATAGTTATTTTGTGAAAATGAAAGCAAAAAAAATGCTGGGGTAGCAATATTTATATCAGACAAAATAGACTTTAAAACAGAGGCTATAACAAGAGACAAAGAAGGATCCAGCAATTCCATTTCTGGGTATTTATCAAAAAAGACCCTAAAACTAATTCAAAAAGTCATATGCATCCATATGTTCATTGCAGCACTGTTTACAACAGCCAAGAGAGGTAAGCAACCTAAGTGTTCATTAATGAATGAACGAGTAAAGAAAAAGTGGTCTATATATACAATGGAATTAACATTAGCATAAAAAAGGATAAAATCTTGACATCTGCAACAACATAGACCTAGAGAGAATTATGCTAAGTGAAATAAATCAGACAGAGTAAGGCAAATACCATATGATTTTACTTACATGTGGAATCTAAAAAACAAAAATAAATGAAAAAACATAACAGAAACAAACTCATAGATACAGAGGACATTTTGATGATTGCTGGATGGGAGGGCATTTGGGGGATGGCTGGAAAAGAGGAAGTTGTTAAAAAGTACAAATTGGTCATTTTAAAATAGCCATGGGGATGTAAAATATAGCATAGGAAATATAGTCAATAATATTCTAATAATTACGCATGTTCTCAGGTGGATACTAGATCTATTGGGGCTATAACTTCATAAGTTATATAAATGTCTAATAACTATGTTGTATACCTGAAACTAATATAATATTGTAGCTCACTGTAACTGAAAAATTAAAAAATATATTTTTTAAAAAGATAATGCTGTGAAGTCAAGTTTTACATTTCCTCCTCAGCTGCAAACCACTCAGTGCTGGAGGTTACAATATTAAGATGAATTCATCCTCTATGAGACTAGACGTAAAAGAGTAACACCTAATCATACCTATTGAAAATAACCAAGGAAACTATATAGTGTATGTAGCAAACATCTGTGGTTTGGGGGTTGTTTTGGCTGCCTGGAAGCTAAGCGCACTTCCTATTTTGGAGAAAACCAAAGTCCTAGAAATAAGACATTCCCAGTAGAGTTGCTAATGTGAAGTAACAGTTATTTCTTTCCAGCTCCCTCAAAACTAAAGCACTACCACAGGTCCTGACTCTCCAAAAGGACGTTCCCACCTAGGACTTTAGAACTTGAGAGAGAATATAAAAGGGATGAGGCAGAGATTATTCCTGGTAAGGGTGGTAGAACCAAGAATCCTGGGACACACAGAAGAAGCCCAGGGACAACAGTGTCATAAGTAGGTTTTCTTGGTTATTGTGTATTTTTGAAGCCCAGGAATGTGGACATTCCATTCACCATACAAGCTACCTAATATCCTTACAAAAAAGTCTTCTTCTGTTTAAATTAACAGGATTAGTGTCTGTTTGCAACCAAGAACACTGACTTGAGAAAAAGAATGAACACAGTGAAGGAAGTAACAGGATTCAAGAAACAGTCATAAAGAAAATAACATTTCCTGGAGTGACACCTGGCTTCCCACACACACTCAGCTCTATCAATAAGCATCGAAGGGAGCTGTGTGCAAACTAAATGTGTTTCTTTGTCACCTGGAGTCCAAAGTGGAGCCTCCAGGCTAGCATATGATCAAGCAGAGGAGACAGAAGAGAAAAAATGCACATAGGTAGAGATTGAAAGGATGTGGCCATGAGCCAAGGAATCTGGCAACCACCAGGTAGAAGGGGCAAAGAACAGATTCTTCCCTTGTGTAGCCTTGCTGACACTTCGATTTTGGACTCCCCACTCTATATATTGTAAAAAAATAAGTGCCTATTGCTTTAAGCCACCAGGTTTGTGGTAATTTGTTATAGCAGCCCCAGGAAACTAACAGACCCAGAAAGCCCTAGGTATTTACCCAAGAAAAATGAAAACCTATGTTCACCTAAAACTTTTACAAAAATATTTCCAGTAGCCTTATTCATAATAGCCAGAAACTGGAAAAATCCCAGATGTCCCTCTACTGAGGAGTGCTTAAACACACTATAGGACAGCCAAACAATGGGAAAATGCTCAGCAAGTAAAAGGAATGAACTATCAACACAGGTAATGAACATGGATGAATTTCAAATGTATGTAAGTGAAAGAAGCCACACCCAAAATGCTATATAGGGTAGGATGTCATTGAGAGGACATTCTGGAAAAGGCACACCTTTAGGAATGGAAAGCAGAATAACAGTTACTAGAGGATGGAGTAGGAGAATGACTGACTACAAAAGGGGCACATGAAGAATTTGGGGGGTAGATAACACAATAGTTCTGTACCTGACTTTGATGGTGAACACATAGTGATGCTCTCAAATGTTATAAAAATGTACACTGAAGGAATGAATTGTATTGTGTGTCAATTTAAAATAAAATAAAATTAATTTAAAAGTATTCTGAGAAACCATTGTCCTGGAACTGAGCACCGGGCACCAGAAATACCAGTCAAACAATCAGCCAGGTGGACCTCGTTTCACCTCAGAAAGCTCACAGAGGATGAGGGAACATTATTTTCATTTTCACTTAATGTAATCACCAAAAATATTTATTGAAGAACAAATTCTGTATAAGATATGCTAGCAGTGGATAACCAAGGTGAAAGCAATGGTATCTTTAAACCTAAGCAAGGGAATTTTGAGCGTAGGCACTCTTGAGTTTAAATAAAAATGGGCACATTTCTGTATCTGGAGATTCTAACAAAGGAAGATATCTTGAGAGGAATAAGGGATCCAAAATGTAAGTCCTCACAATGTCAACACAAAGTATAAAGATGCCCAGCTCTGGGCCTTCGGCAGCTGGGGAAAAAGTACCTCTTTCTGGAAGAGGGGTGGGTAGTGTACGCAGTACCCACTACACCTGGCCCATTGCTGGGTCTCTACAACACCAAGGAAGATCACCCACACCCAGCCTGGACCACAAGCACAACTGAAATAGGAAACAGCCGTGGTGGATGTGGAAAAGTTAAGGACTTTTGCAGGCAGATCAGCTCTTCACTAGCACGTTGTAACTTCTTTGAGCCTCCAGTGTCCTCTGTATTTACAGAACACAGGGTGAAGATTAAAAGGCATAAAATATAGAGCACCTAACACTAAGCCCAGCAAATAGTAGGTGCTTAATAAGTGTTAGTTTGCTTCTCTCTTGGACCTCAGGAAGGGTAGAATCTGCGAGGGAGAATCAGGTGATGTGAACAATAGAGAGAACTAGGATATGGGGGCTTGAAATGAGGTCGGGTCAGAATAACTCAGAGAAAAGCCCTAGTGTCAGGGGAAGGCTTAGTAACAACTTGGATTAAGTTCAAGAAGAAACTGGCATTTCAAATCTCAGGGTGAATCAAAGCAGTTAAATAAATTAATAAATATTTAAAAGAAAGAACTGTCATAATATTGGGAGATAGAATCCAAGAGATCACCACAATGTGGAATGATGGGGTGACATGAAGAATATAAAATTTAACCCGGATACATGTGACATTTCCACTACAGGCCCAACAGTGAAATTGCACATACACCCCAGGAAAATCAAGAATAGTATCAGATGTTGCTGAATACCAAGTACCTAATCACGAGGCAGACTCTACACTTGGTGCCTTACATATTATCCACCTAGATGCCATAAATTGCTAAAAGGTTTAGAGGAATGACTTCCATTAATCCTCTCAACAAACCTGTGAGAAGGAAGTTTTTAGTAGCCTTGCTTTTTTGTAGAGGTGAACTTTGGTTTAGGGGGTAAGTAATTCTGTCCAAGGTCATATAATTGGGAGTCAGTAGACCCAGGAAAGTATCTGAGACCCTTGAAATTCAAAGCTCTTATACATAGCACCACACCATGCTACCCGCCAACATTTACATAGAAAGGAAACTAGCAAAAACAAAGTATAGGGTGTATCATTTAATCCCTACATTAGTCCAAATATGTAAGTTGAAAGTAATAAAAAATTCAACTTTAATAGGTCTGAACCAGAGAGAAAGTATTCACTATGAGCCAAATGTATAAGACGGTTAATGCAATCTTGAGCTCATTAAAAAGAGTGCCCAGGTCAAAAGAAGGAATACTCTTGTTGTATCCAGTACTAGTTCGGTCATATTGGAGTCATGGCATCACCTGCAGGTGTTACATATTAAGAGGAATATTCAACAGAGACCGTAGAGGAATTGTGAGCACAGCGCAGGCGTAAGAGTGCGAGCTCGGCAGGCTCAACCCCAGTTCCCCCAGTTTCCTCCCGTCTGAGCTTCAGCGATTTCTGTAAACTCTGGACTTCAGTTTCTCATCTAGAAAACGGGGCTACTGATAATATCTTATGTTGCAGAATTGCTAGAAAATTTAAGTAAAACCAAATTCTGAAAATTCCCAGAAGCATAATGTTTACTTGGTCATTATAGTCTCTCCATATAAATCCTGGATATAAATCCTGGTCCCTTTCCCTGATTTCCACAGAAAAATAAACAACCCCTTCATCCTCAACCCCCAAATTCTCACTCACACCATGCCCTTTACTAAAGTTTTAGAGATATAAACAGGATTTACTTCTTCTACAGAACCTTAAAATTAACTACTGAACATTCTTGATTTCCTTTATTATTAAAAAACACATTACCAGTACAGAAGGATACAAAAGAAAAAGTGAAGGTTTCCCTCTTGCTATTCCCATTCCCCAAACGTGACCATTGTTAGTAGGCTTTGTGTGTGTGTGTGTATTTCTCCTGCAAATGTTGCATAACAAACAAGATTTCTTCCAGACCTAGGCTGAACATTTCAGCTCTTTTCACCCTCATTGACCAAATTCCATTTCAGCTCAGGCCTCTCTCCGCAAATCTAAGATCTCCATTTAGAAATGGCAGCAAAGTCCACAGACACACTTCTCTGCCAAACCCAAGTCCTTCCCCAGATTTTGCTGGAGTTTGGGTGGGGCATCGGTGTGGGGGATGTGGAGGAACTCAAGTTCTCACTTAGCGATGTGGGCCTGCTGGACAGTGGACAACAGGACTCCCACTAGGACTCAAGGAGCAGCCTCACGGTGCCAGTTCCTGGCAGGCAGTGGCAGGAAAGCCACCTGAGGAGCCACTGCTAGAAGCCTTGAGCCAGTTTGAAAGGACCTGTCTACACTCGTCCAGAGTTGGCCCAAGCACTCATTGTGACCAGAGGTTAGTGGAAGGTAAACTATACTTAAAACTTCTTCTGGAACCAAGACCCAGCTTGGCTCCATTCTTATGCCAGTGGGCAGGCAGGTGTGAGCCAAGCTGATGTGAGACAGAAGTGAGCCATGGGACTTTTACAAGTCAGGCTCACCTAAAGCAACCGAAATTGGTATTTGGAAATGAAAAAAAAATTGAAAAACACACCCGCAGGTTGATTTGTCCTGAAGCAGCAGCATGCACCCATAGCCCAGACTAACAAAGTCACTGTAACCCAGCAGCAAGTGCTTAATAAGTATTTATTGAATGAGTGCCAACAGTGTCATCCAGATAGAATGGATTGTCTTCACTCATCCTTAACCTCTCAGCTGCCCTCTAGGGACTGTTACCACTGGGCTGGCTTGAAAAGGATACCTAAAAGTGATGGTCCTGTCTTAAAGGAGTCAGGACTAAGAGGAGTCAGCAGTTTTGTTCCACTTTCTGCTAGCAAATTCTATCCTGCGCTGTTGACTCTGCTACCTTCTGAACCACACCCTATGCCTCCTGTGTTCATTTCCAACCTTTCTCTGCCCTGACCTGCACCCTCGAAGCTCCCTGCTGACAGCTCCCCCAGGCTCCCTTCCACTGGCTGCCACTGGGTCGGGTCAGCGAGAGGTATAAACAGAATATCGGAGGGCAGAGGAGAGTAGGTTTTCCTTCCTTGCTCACTCCCTGCTCCTGTACCTTAGCAGCCCACCCAGCAGCCCACTCCCCAGGGTCCATCTCACCCTGGGCTTGGATACACCATGGGTCCCTCCGCCCACCTGTATGCCGTCAGTCCTCAGGATAGTGACAGCACCTGCCGGTGGTGATCTCAATGATCACCACCTCATTTGTTTCCATCACCTGACCAACAGATCTGCAGGTGGTCTCTTCATAGAAGTCTCTACCTTAAAATTATTGGCAATGAAATCTGTATGTTAAGTAACCCTGAAAGATTAAGGTCTTCTTGTTACGCATGGGTGAAAGGTGCAAAGGTCAAGGTCCCTAGACCAGTGGGTAAAGCCTGAGCAATGTTACCAAAAAATTGAGAATAGCTTGAGAGTGGATTGAAAGTTGGCTAGATTAAATCCTTCACTTAAAATACAAAAAATTATGCCTTGTCTGGCATGGTTCAGTTGAGTGGGTGCATCCTGCAAAGCAAAATGTCACCATGTAGATTCCGGTCACAGCACATGCCTGGGTTGCAGGCAGTCCCCGTTTGGAGCATGTGCAAGAGGCAACCGGTGGATGTTCTCCCACACATCGATGTTTCTCTCACTCTTTTTCTCCCTCCCTTCTCCTCTCTCTAAAAATAAAATAAAACTTTAAAAAAACAGAAGGATTTGTGTCTAAAGGCCAATAAATTCTTTTATTTATGCTTATATCAAAGTTTCCCATATTAGAAACTTTTATTTTTTACTTCCACAATTAAACAATTTATTTTAAAATGTCTTAAAGACTGAAACATAATGCCTTTGTCCCTTTATTTGACAAACACTATTATGTATTTTGTCAAAATTTTTGTCTGGAATAAGCCCCATAAATTTTACATAGTTTATCTCCTTTTTTCCTACTTTGTACCTCCTAATTATTTTATAGGTCACACCACACTCTCCCATTAACCTTAAATATTGCTTTTTAATTAATGATTTGAGAGAGAGAGAAAGAAATTTGTTGTTCCACTTATTTGTGTACTCATCGGTTGATTCTTTTAAGTGTCCTGACCAGGGATCAAATCCACAACCTTGGGATATGACGA
Organism: Tonatia bakeri; assembly: GCA_004024845.1. Lineage (NCBI taxonomy): Eukaryota > Metazoa > Chordata > Mammalia > Chiroptera > Phyllostomidae > Tonatia > Tonatia bakeri. Next base: position 19,788 of record PVIA01007690.1, read on the forward strand.
TGATGCTCTAACCAACTGAGTTACCCAGCAAGGACCTCTCCCATTAACCTTTTGAAAAAAAAAAAAATCTCCACCAAGAAAGGAATTTGGATTGGGAAATGTGAAGGCCCTCATCAGAATTCAAAATTTAGTGATTTTAGTTCTGTACCTTCAGCAACTGTTTAAGATTTATGTGTGATGATAAGTGACAATACATTTATTTAAAAGTCTTACATACTAATTCTGCTTTTGCTCCCTCAAAGCACAGGGACCTAGAAAGCATTCTCTTTCTGTTACCACCATGATATCCCTTCCATTCTAGAACAGAATGTTTTTTCTTCACCTTGAGTTCCTCTGAATCTGCTCTCTTACTTTTTCCTATTTGTTCACATGTCATTCTGTTCAACAGTTGCCTTGACTTTTTATCCACTCGTACCTTCCCTTTGCCAAGTCTACTTTCAGTCCTCTGGAAAAATCAAAGCAATTTTTTGTTATATTCTAAAACATCTTTTCTGGTCAAGCCATTTGTAAAAGTAGAAGGGCAGGAAAATAGTGTGGTAGTTGCCCCAAAGATTAAACACAGAACTACCATGCGACCCAGCAATCCCACTTCTGAGCATATACTCCAAAGAATTGGAAGCAGGGTCTTAAAGAAATATTTGTATATCCATGATCATAGCAGCATTATTCACAGTCACCAACATGAGAGAGAACCCCACAACCATCAACAGATGAATGGATAAGCAACCTGTGGTGTATACATGCAATGGAATATTAGCCTTAAAAAGGAAGAAAATTCTAACACATGCTAAAATGTGGACGAATGTTGAAGACATTACACTAGGTAAAATAAGCCAGCCACTAAAGAACAAATACTATATGATTCCACTTATGTGAGATATTTATAGTAGTCAAATTCAGAGACAGAAAGTAGAATCGTGGTTGACAAAGGTTGGAGAGGGGAGGGAAGAATTAATGGCTACAGAGCTGCAGTTTGGCATGAATTCTGGAATGGGTTGTGACCATCCTTAACAATACAGAACCATACACTTAAAAATGGATAAATGGTAATTTAGTCTATTTTACAATTTTTTTTTAAATAAGAAAGTGTCCTGACTAGTGTGGCTCAGTTGGTTGGGCATCATCCTGCAAAGCGAAAGGTCACCAGTTCAGTTCCCAGTCAAGGCACATGACTGGGTTGTGTGTTCTGCCCTTTATTAGGCATGTACCATAGAGGCAACCGATCAATGTTTCTCTCCCTCTTTTTCTCCTTTCCTTCCATTCTCTCTAAAAATAAGCACATAAAATCTTCAAAAAGGAAAAAAAGTGGAAGAGTGGAGGTTCCGGTGAATGCAGTGACCAGGTAAAGGCGTGAGGATTAATTACTAAAAGGTGGCACTTAAGTAGGCTTTGAGCCATGGCAGAAATATCCTAGTTACTCTCCTAATTTCCTTTTCCCTTTGCCACTTCTTCATGAAAGAAGAGAGGATCTCATGTGTGCCTGCATCACGGTGTGGGGTCACCTTCAGTGATCTGCCACACACTCTCATGTGGCTTCTCTCCTGCTCTGTCTCCTTTGTGGGATCGCTTTTCAATTTTGCTCCTGAACTATTGGTACTCATGCTTTTCCTCTCCCACATTCTCATAAAAACCCCTGGCTGTCACTACTTGTAACAGGCTGTCCCCAAATTTAAATCTCCAGCTGAAAAAGAGGATTTAACCACCTGTAAACATCTCCTCTTTGAGACTCACGTGTACCTGAAACTAAACACATGTATGTGGATTCATATCCGCCCCCACTCCCACCTCCATTTTAAACATACCTTTTTATTTGCTGTGCTCTGATGTTTAGGCATCTTACAACACTGCTGACTGTGGAGGATTGGCCCTGCAAGAGCTAGCCAGCTTCTAGAAATAACAAGCAATTAGCCTGGAGCTCACATTTCAAATGCATCCTTGTAAGAGCCTGCACCCTCAACCACCTCCTCTATTTACCTCTCACATGCAGGGCCACCATCCAGCTGCCTTAATTACCAGAACCAGGTACTAGACATTGTGGGTATTTCCTATTACCCAGAGACCACTGAAGCTATTCAAATCTGGTTAGCCTGCCTTTTCTATTTCTTCCTGCAAACAGTGTGGGGGGCAGAAATCCTCTCACCCAAAGATCCCAACCCTTTCTATCTTTGACTGATCCTGGTGCTTCTTCCTCTTGTGTCCCTGTATAGTGTGGTGTCCCCTTCCATTTGAAATCTGAAGTCACAGCCTATCTTTTCAATGGCAATTGTCTTCTGATCTCTAATGGCTGGCCTCATCATACTTGAATAACAATAAAATTACAAACTAACAAAGTTGACCTAATTGACATATATATAACACTTCATCAAGATTGAGAGTTAAAATTCTTTGTGAGTGCCCATAGAACATTTACCCAATATCGACCGTATGCTGGACCATATAGCAAATTCCAAATAATTGAGATCATTCAAGTATGTTCACTGACTACAGTAAAGTTAAGCTAGAAATCAACTAAAAACAATGAAAAAGAAAAAATCCTTAAATGTTTGCAAATTAAACAATATATTTTTACGTTTCTGAGCAATATACTTCTAAGTTACTTCTAGAATCCTTCCTCTAGTATACTTCTATTATCAAAGAAGGAAATTTAAAAAACAAAGAAGCATATAAAATTAGATGTCTTTAATTGAATGATGAAAGAATGACATCAAAATATGTGAGATGCAATTAAAGTAGTGCTTAGAAATTTATGACTTTTTTAAAAAATGAGGCATAACTGGCAAGTGACATTATATTGTTCCAGGTGTACAACATAATGATTTGTTATTTGCATACAATACAAAATAATCACCACAAAAAGTCTTGTTACTTTTATTTATATCAATATAAGTAAGTATGGGATAAGTAAATAGCTCCAGTTGGGTAAATTAAATGAGATGACCCAGATAGAAAAATGTTCCACAGATATTGATTTATGATATAAAATATTACCATAAAGCCACCAGAATGCCAAATAACTCTAATACCACAAACCATCCTGATATGTAGAAATGAACAGGTGCCAACATGGAAGAGATATGAAAATTCACATCTATTCTTTTGGGTACATCTCTGAACAATGCACTCTTTCCACATCTATTCAATATAGTGTCAGAAGATCTACCCAGAGCAATTAGGCAAGAAATAAAAGATATTCAAATTGGAATGGAGGAAGTAAAAACTATCTCTCTTTGCAAATGACATGATGTTATATAGAGAAAACTCTTAAGATTTCACAAAAAAAAACCTTATTAGAGCTAATATATGAATTCAGCAAAGACAACCCATTGAACAGGAGAAAATACCTGCAAATCATATATCTGGTAAGGAATTAATATCCATAACTCAAAAAAACCCCTCAATGACAATAAAAACCTAAGTCCAAAATGGGCAAAGGACTTAAATAAACATTTCTCCAAGGAATATATGCAAAGGACAAGCACAAATAAAAGACTTTATCATCAGTCATTAGGAAAATGCAAATCAAAATTAACACAGAAAACCATTTGTTTCTATGTAACAATGAACAATTGAAAATATAATTAAAGAAACAATTCCACTTAAAAGAGAATAAAATACTTAAGATTAAATTTAACCAAAGATGCAAAAAACTTATACACTCAAAAAGAGAAAACATTGCTCAGAGAAATCTAAGGCAACATTAATAAATGAATGAGATACTTAATATTGTTAATGGATTGGAGACTTAATATTGTTAAGATGACAATATTTCACAAGCAATCTACAGAGTCAGTGCAATCTCTATCAAAATCCCTCAGTGTTGTTTTTTTTTTCAGAAATATGAAAACCCATCCTCAGATTCATATAGAATCTCAAAGGACACCAAATAGCTAATAAAATAAAATCTTTAAAAAGAAGACCTAAGCTGGAGAACTCAAATTTCAGTATTTTAAAACGTACAACAAAATTACAGTAATCAAGTGTGGTACTGGCCTACTGACAGACATGTAGACCAATGGGACAAAGGAGGTCAGAAGTAAACTTTTACAATTTATGGTCAGTTGATTTTTAACAAAAGTGCCAAAATCACAAAATGGAAGGGCAGCCTTATCAGCAAATGCTTCTTTGAAAACTGGACATAAACATACAAAAGAATGAAGTTGAGCCCTTACTTTAAACCAGACATAGACAGAAAATAACTCTAACTGGATCAAAGACTTAAACTTAGAAACTAAATTTTTAAAACTTTTAAAAGAAAACATAGCAGAAAATCTTCATGATATTGTATTTAGCAATGATTTTTTTGCTACCAAAATATAAGAAAAATTGATAAATTATATCAAAATTTAAAACTTTTGTGCATCAAAAGACACAATGAAGAGAGTAAAAAGACAACTCATTGAGCAGGAGGAAATATTTGCACATCATATATCTAGTGAGGAATTAATATCCAGAATATGTAAGGACCTCAAAAAAACCCCCCCACAAAACCCTCAACAACAATAAAAACCCAATTCAAAAATAGGTGAGGGACTTGAATAAACATTTCTCCAAGGAAGATATGCAAATGACTAATAAGCACATGGAAAGATTATCATCAGTCATTAGGGAAACACAAATCAAAATCACAATGAAATGCCACTTGACATCCATTACGACTTTTATTTTATTGTCAAAAATACTGAAAATAACACGTATTCCTAAAGATACTGAAAAATTGGAACCCTGGCGAATTTCAAGGGGGCATGTAAAATGGTGCCATCTCTGTGGAAAACAGTTTGGTAATTCCACTGCTTGGTATATACCCCAAACAATTAAAAGCAGGGACTCAAACAAATACTTGTACACCAGTGTTCATATTACTCATGACAGCCATGATGGGTAGAAACAACACAGATGTTCACAATACATGCGTACATGAAAGGAAATGTAACATATACATACAATGGAATATTATTCAGCCTTCAAAATGAATGAAATTCATTGATGAACCTTGAAGATATTATTATGGTAGATTATATATACAGGAGTGGGCAAATCTAGGTTTACAGTAGTTCCCATAGAAAAAGACATGCAGGTTATGATTATTACAATAGCTTTATTAGCTCAAAAGAATATGACAACTGTAAATCTACATTTGCCCACCCCTGTATGTATTTAGTCTCTGTTCCCAGTCCCTGGTACTGAGGTTCTAAAACCTTAGATTTTCCTGCGTGCCTCCTGCATGCTAATGAGATGACTCTTTGGGGTATAGAGTGATAGAGGCTGAGTTCGATTCACCCATGGAGGAGGTTCTCAGTTGAACACATCGGTGTGCAGGAAAGGAAGTGCACCCACAGACAACATGGAAGCTCTGCGCAACCCACCTCCACACCTTACCTTCTTCCATTTCTCCATTCCCGAGTTGTATTCTTTATAATGAAACTGTAAGTATTGTACTTTGCTGAGTTTTGAGTTGCTCTACTCAATTTTCCCAGTAGGGGTGGGGTGGGAATGTCATGGGAACCTTCATATTTGTACTAGGCCAGGGAGAACTGGCATCTGAATGGGACAATCTTGTGGGAATTGATTTCCCTTACCCTGTAGCATCTGTGCTAATTCCAGTAGTTAGTGTCAGGACTGAATGGAATTGTAGGACACCCAGTTGGTGTCAGAGAATTGGAGAAATGGCATTGGAGCTATGTCATTTGGTGTCAGAAAGACATTAAATAATTGTGCTAACTAAAATAAGGTAGACACAAAAGGACAAATATTGTATGATACTCTTTGTAACAGATGAATTCATAGAGACAGAAAGTAGAATGGTGGTTGCCAGGGGCCAGTGGATGGGAAATGGATACAAAGTTGAATAAACAGAGTTTCTGTTTGGAATGAAAAGTTCTGGACATGGATAGTGGTAATGGTTCCACGATATTATGGATGCAGTTAATGCCAGTGCCCTGTATACTTAAAAAGAACTAATATGGTCAATTTTGTTATATGTATTTTACCACAATAAAAGTTACAAAAATATATTTTTTAAATAGTAATCATATACACAAATACAGAAACTCATCCCACTTACCCCTGTAAACATCTATTATTTCAATGGTTCATAAATGTTATTAACTTCAGAGAGTTTTATCTATAAATTACTTGAGTATACTCATAATCTTTTGAACAAAATGTGAATTTTAGAGTCCATACTGATAATAAGTGAGGGAGGATTGAAAAGTTGTTATGGTAGAATGCCAACTAATAAATGTAGAAAAGTTAGAAAGTCACATGTTTAAAAACCTCATAGTAATATTTTATTCAGGCAATAGTCAATTTTAAAGCACAGGGTTTGTTTAGAAACAAATATTTACATGGTCTCAAAGTATCTCTCCATAAATTCATCCATTACAAACAACAAAAAATAACTGGGCAGAAACCAGGAGTGCCATTTTAACCAAGTGATTAAAGTTACTACCATTACTAACGACACAAAACAATGTCATCGGCTGCCTGATGCAACACACCAGGAAGAACATAGCATCATTATGTAGTACTTCTGAAATAATGCATAATCTGAATTAAATCATGGTGAAATATGGAAAACTGAAGGATTATTTATAAAACAAGTAATCTATTATCTCTACAAATCTCATTATCATTAAAGAAAAGAAAGGCTCAGAAATTGTTCCAGATTAAAGGTGACTAAAAAGATAGGAAAACTAAATGCAATGGGTGGTCCTGTTATGAACCATGGATCAAAAAGAGAAATCACTATACTGGCTATTATTGAAACACCTGAAATTTGAATCATCTTTAAATCAGATGATACTATAAATAGATTATAAATTTCTTAATTTTGATCATTGTTCTATTAATGGATGGTCTTATAGTTTAGGATAACGGTAAGGGGCATGTTATCTGCAATTTCCTAATAGATGGTTCAGGAGAAAAAGATTACAGATATGCATGTGCAGAGAGATGAGACAAGGAGTGTGCGAAGAGAATAAACCAAATGTGCCATAGCAACTGGTGAAGCTCAGTGCAGAGAATATGTGAGTACTATGCAGTTATTGCAAATTTTCTGTAAATCTGAAAGTTTCAAAATGCAAGATTTTTTAAAAAGAATCTGAAAGATTTCCCACACAAGTGTGTCATGATCATGTTTATGGAGAGAGTCTTAGTTTTCATCAGATTCTAACTTGTGAATACTCCCTTCAAAAGGTCAAGAACACCTTTTTTCTATTATTACTTATGTTTCAATATTAAGTCATATTCCCTCATTCTTCTAACTAGAGTTTAAATTCAAATAGACATGATAAAGATCTTATATTAAGCAGGACAGGAAACCTTTCTATTACTTTGAGTATCAAGAGAATAAAAAGTTTTAAATAAAGCTGTAAAACCTAAATACTGTTTTTTTTTAAAAATTCACTGCATTATCAATGAATGGTATTCTTTCTTCAGTTTTTAAAACCAAATAGTTACCCTAAAACATCACCTCATTCATTTTATGATCATTTATTCATTCATTCTGGGAATATATATCAATTTTAAACAAATACTGTGTACTACTAGAAGGAAAAAAAGCTTCAAAAAATCATTAATTGACTCTTTTCATTGAAATGAAAATATATTTATTACATTAAAAAGTAAGTTTTCATTTTGGCTGAGATACATGAATATGTGGGTGAGAAATAAATTCATTTAAAATAAGAAAATGTCACATATTCGATTTCATAAGAAAATAAATTACAAGTCAGCTTTTTATTTTTATGTAGCTTGTTTATTTATATTACACATATTATATATACATACATATATACATACTTGTTTTACAAAAATATATTTAAAAATCCAACTGGAGAGGAAGATATATTGCATTTGATTACTGGTATCATTTTGCTTCAATACTTGTAAAATTCAGATTTGAAGGAAAAAACAAATCAAAAGCCATTAATTTTTCAGAAAGCTTTACATTCATAAAAATTCATCATTCAAGTATATTTTTACTGAAACAATAAGTCATCTGACTTGTTGCAAAGTCAAAATGAATAAGCCATGACATGAAGCAAAGGCCGAGTTTTCTTTAACTCTGCTTTCATCAGCCTAGAATCAGCTTCTGACATGAAAGGAAGGGCATGACAGTGACTTTTAACCTTACAGTGATTTTTAACTTCACACTATTAATGCCATATTATAGGGCTGACAATTCACAATACACATTATATTGTTTGTTTATAGTCTCATTAAAAATAATAATTGTAAATTTTACTTTTCTTAATTTCTTTTTTATTCAATTTGAATAATAGTACATCTTTGTCATTGTGCTTGGCAACTTCACATCATACCTGAAGGAATAATTTAAACATCCTATGGACAAAATATGTACATAAACTTAAGAAAGATCTTCGTATTGTTTAATTAATTCAATCATAACTTCAATTTTACTGTAACAATCAGAGCAAATACAAAGAATTTAAGATAATATTCCTCACCATTGTCTTAACATGTTTTTTCAAAATTGAATTTTCGAGGCACAAAGACATTATGTGATTTTCCCAAGGTCATGAAAGTAATGAAAGGCAGACAAAAAAGCAGTTTTTTCCTAACTTAAGCATCTGTTCTAACCCTAGGTTATAGCGTTTTGCAAAATTAGCTCAGCGCAATAACTACAGAAGCTAGACACATTATTTAGGAGTGCTTGTTTAACTGAAATTGCTATTATTAATAAACAATTCTAGTAATCTATACGTTTATCATACATTATTAGGAATTTATAAAAAGAAACGTGATAATTTTTGGAATTAATAGGCATGTAATGAATTAAATTTGACATGACTAAATAAAACAAAATTTACAATTTAAACGAGTTCAGCAAAGGATGTTTATTAACACGATTTTTACAATAATACATGATTATAAAACTTACAAAATTTAGAAGACAATACTATAGACACAAACATATTAATATAAATGTATTGAATCACCTTCTAGTGGATCCTTTGATTTTTATGAAAACGCTCTAACAAAGCACTCATAATGTTTCCCGGTATTCTTTGATGCTTATCAATCAAAGCTTGAACAGCATTCTTTGTCTATTAAAAAAATAAAAGTAAAGCCATTACTCTTCTAGTTCTCAATAGAGATCATTTATTTTCTAAAGATTTTAATGTATTATTACTTTTAAGAAATCCTCCCTAATTTAGCACCCATCTCTCTTCAGAATTACTGGTTTCCTTCTCAGAACACCCATAGTATATTTCTTTTTTTTTTTTTAAAGATTTTATTTATTTTTTAGAGAGGGAAGGGAGGGAGAGGGAGGGAGAGGGAGAGAGAGAGAGAGAGAGAAAGAGAGAGAGAGAGAGAGAGAAACATCAATGTGCGGTTACTGGGAGACATGGCCTGCAACCTAGGCATGTGCCCTGACTGGGAATCGAACCTGCGATTCCTGGTTCGCAGCCAGCGCTCAATCCACTGAGCTACACCAGCCAGGGCCCATAGTATATTTCTTATATTTATTTTATTATGCTTGAATCACAGTATTGTCCACTTGGATATTTTCTACACCAGAGATATATCCTAACATTTCTACAGCACTGAGTACAGCAATGCCTCACATACAGTAAACTGTTGTATATTAATAAACTGTTGTATATTTTTCTTTCATCACCTCAGATACCAAAAAACTCTATCAGGAAAGGAAAAAGTGAGGAAAACTATAAATGAATGAGCTGAAATACTTTAGCTCACTACCTAGACAGTTTAACAAGACTTTAAATTAAGTCCTAACAATAGAAAAGTCAATTAGGATATTTCAAGAAATCGAAACTATTTGTTTCCCATTCCATTCATGACAAATTTCAACAACTTTTACTTTGAAATCAGTTGTGGCTGCAACTGATTTCAAAAAAAAAAAGTTTACACATGTATATCGTGCACACATGTACAAGCATACATGCTTTCTTTCAGATGAGCCTTCTCTTTAAAATCTTGGAAATCCCTCTATTTAAATATAAGTAATAAACCCTAGCCCAAAGATGAATTTTAAAAATATGCCTCTCTAAACTACAAATTTTCCTATCTGTGAAATGGAACTATTTCATACAGTTATTATAAGGATTAAAGGAAGTTGAAACTATGTCTTCAGGTGAGTAACATATAGATTGTGTTCTATGAAGTATATATTTTAAATTTTATGCACTTACTCAAAAATATTAGGTGCTTTAGAAGCTATAACATCAGCAAAACAAAGCTCAAATCTCAAGGTGCTCATAATAAGCATAATCAAGTACAAAGTATTTAAAATGTAAGATCATTTGTGACATGTATATCTGAGATGTGAAAAGAAAGTATTTTGAAGTTCACACTTGTGAGCCCATTTGGTGGGCAATAACCAGGGAAGAACACATCAACGAGGTTTAGTTTGAGTCTCCAAAGACCAGTAACATTTCAGTAACAGTGAATGAAAAAAGCATGAGAAAAGAGACCACAGGAAAACAACTGTAGAAGGAATGGCAAGGTAGCGAGTTTGGCTCAAGTTTCAGAAATGTGCTCATAAGCCGGGTGGCATAAGGCTTTAAAATTAGTATTCTATTAAATCATAAAGGGAGTTAAACACCAAGTGGAAAAGTACAGACTTTGTTTAGTATGAACTGAGGGATCAAGAAAGGATTTGGGGATGAAGAAATATAAGGACTATGTATTAAGAAAATACAACTGTTGCAAAGATCACCAATGATCCCCTCGTGTCACTAAAGCCAATAAACATTCTTTTAATCTTACTTGACCTGTCAATCACCCTTGATCTTACTTCTGTAACTACTGATATACATGAGAGGAAAAGCTAGTTTCGTCTGGCTTTTAGGTTATATCCTAAAGGAGAATGCATTTGTTAGAGGACAGCAAAGAAATGTGCCATGTTAACAATAAAGAAGAATAATCTCATTTTGTAGATTTATAACCCCCAAATCAGGCACAGCTTTATTCTTCAAAGGTTCAGTAATCTTACTCATTTCCACAGCTTTAATTACCATCCATTTGCTGATGACTCCAAATCTATATCTCCAGGCCACTCAATTTCAAATAGAAATGTTCAATATAATTTCCCTTGACTGTTTTAAAGGCACCTCAAACTCAACCTGCTTAAGACTAAACTAACATTCTTTCCCCCTCACACTTTGTCCTTTCCTGAGTTCCTTCCCTATTATAGCCATTGACACTCCCATAAATCTAACCAGGTAAGCCAAAGCTCCAGAGTCATCCTCAAAACTGGCTCTCATTCACAACAGCCATTCCATCAGTAGCCATCATTAGTATCACCTTTATAGCCATTGACACTCCCATAAATCTAACCAGGTAAGCCAAAGCTCCAGAGTCATCCTCAAAACTGGCTCTCATTCACAACAGCCATTCCATCAGTAGCCATCATTAGTATCACCTCCCCAATACTACTTAGATCGGTCCACTTCTCTCCGTCTCCTTTCTACCTTACTAATACATGTACATATAACATATATACATGTAAGTGAATCTGTACTTAGATGCATATGTGGATATGAGTATGAGAATGTAGAGTGAGAGGCACAGAGACAGAAATAGACATTGTAAACATGGAAACAAAACAATGGAGAAATTAAGACTGAGAGAACTTTAAGGAAATATCCCATGTGTCCTCTTCAGTATTAGTGCAATAGATTTTAAGTTAGATGTAGTGTTTACAAAACGGTTCTCCACAATCAAATGCCTGAATAGTCTACTATCCATTTTTAAAATGAGGTTCATTTCCACATTAGTTTGGATGCTAGTCATTTTGAATTTGTAATAATCCAGGGATCATTATGTGCTAGTTTATAATTATATTAACAACAATGAAGATTAGAAAATCATAACAATGCATTTACAAAAGGAAAATTTCAAGTATTCTTTATTTCAGGTACACTTTAGTTCAATAATGACAACTTAACAGTAAAAAAATATGGATGGGGCAACAAGATATTTAAGTAAATTCCTTCAGGAAATTCTACTAAACTATGCTTTAGTCAACTACTTCTGCTAACTTAAGTACTGATAATAAAGTACATGAAGTAACTGGAGACAATAACTAAGGTATTTCAATGGTCCAGAAAGACATTTCCTTTCTTACTAAGTTTGAATTGGTGAAGCCTACACACACACACACACACACACACACACACACACACACACACACGATGAAGCTTATATATGTGTGTGTATGTGTGTGTGAAACTTATATATATATGTATATATGTAAGTAACACACACACATATATCTGGAGAGAGAGAAAAAAATTATTTCATATGAAAACACTCATATGAAAATCAAATCACTGGAATTCAACTATCAGTAATACATCCTCCTTAACTGAGAAAAGAAAGGGAATATAATTCATCTAATTTCAAACCTGAAAGAAACCTTTGAAATAAGGTCAGGCTTTTCTTCCCCTCTCTTTCCATCAGCTTCTATTTTGACCATAAAAGAAAAAAAAAGACAGTATCTGTAAAGTGTTCCTAACTAGCTCTGACCCACTTAAATCCTAATAGGCAGGAAAAATTTGAAAAAGAACAAAACAGAATTCGGTTATATCCTAAAGGAGAATGCATTTGTTAGAGGACAGCAAAGAAATGTGCTATGTTAACAATAAAGAAGTGATGTCACAGGGTGAGGTCTCAGCCTGGTGTAGGACTCCTGCAGCTATCTCAGGAAGGCATTGCTTCAGGATGAGAGAAGGAGCCATGCTTTGCAGAGAGCATGTCCTAATCCTAAAAATCAGGGTCATAAAGTTTTACTTTCAAAATAAAAAAGAGCAATAAACTGTGAGTGTACTTAATGAACCATTAGAATAATTGGAAGTAAGTCTTCTAAGAATAGACAAGTTCATAGACAAGGCCCATTAACGTTACCTTTGTGATATTTCCTATATATCAGCTATTTGATTTGAATAGTATCATCTAATATAATATTATAGTTGGTTCAGCTACTCATCCTTTTCTAAGTGTCTGACTTTGCTGAGTCAGACTATAACACATTCATTCATTCCCACCACCTATTCTGGGCCTTATCTGTAGAAGGAGCCCAGGTCCTGTTCCACTAGAATCCAGTGTGGCCATGTGACTGCTTTGGCCAGTAACATGTCAGTGAGAGTGAGTGAGTCACTTCCAAACAGAAGCTTTGAGTGCCATCTCATGGTTCCATTCCTGACATTTTCCATTTGCCATGAAATGGCAACCTCCAATACAGGGTTCTTTCAGCCTGAACCCTGGATAAAGAAGACATGGACCTCAGGGGAAACATAAAATGAATAAAAAGTAAGCTTTACTGTCCTAACCCTCTCAGATTCTATGGCTGTTTGTTACTGCAGCATAACCCAGCAAAACTGACTAAATCATACAGTGTTCCCATGTGTAAAACAGTGATAATAAGGCCTACCCTAGAAAATTAAAGTGAGGATTAAATCAGACTATACATGAAAAAGAAGTGAGATTATCTTTGTTCACAGATGATATGATTTTATGAGTAGAAAATCCAAAAGATTTCACAAAGAACTGTTAGAACTAATGAATTCAGCAAAGTTGCAGGATATAAAATCAACACACAAAAATCAGTTGTGTTTCTATACCCTAGTTATGAAAATCTGAAAAAGAAAATGAAAAAAAACAATCCCATCAAAAAGAATAAAATACTTAGGAGTAAACCAAGGAAGAGAAAATCTTATACACTGAAAACTCTAAAAAAAATTGCTGAAAGAAATTAATTAAGACACAAATAAATGGAAAGATATCCTGTATTCATGGATTTGGAGGATTTAATATTGTTAAGAAGACCATACTATCCAAAGAAATCTACACATTCAACACAATCCCTATCAAAATTCCAACAGCATTTTTGTATAAATAGACATCTTAAAATTTGTAAGAAATGTCAAAAGACACTGAATAGCCAAAATGATCTTGAACTGAAAAAAGAAAAACAATGTGGCAAGCCTCACACTTCTTGATTTCAAAACATATTACAAAGCTACACTAATCAAGACTGGCATGAAGACAGACACACAGACTGATGGAACAAAATAGCCCAGAAATAAACCTTTGAATATATGATAAATGTTCTTTTGACAAGAATGACAAGACTACATAATGAGAAAAGGACAGTCTCTTTATCATGTAGTAGGAAAATTGGGCATCCACATGTAAAAAAATAAGTTGGACCTCATATTACATACAAAAGTTAACTCCAAATGTATTAAAAAGCTAAACATAAGACCTAAAACTAAAAGACCTGTACTGGGAAAACTACAGAACACTGAAGAAACTGAGCAAGATACAAATAAATGGAAGCATACACTGAGCTCATGGATTGGAAGAATTAACATCATTAAAATGTCCATATTACCCAAACCAATCTACTGAGTCAATGAAATTCATATTAAAATACCAATGGATATTTCACAGATCTAGAACAAATATTCCAAAAATATATATGGAACCAAAAAAAAGACCCCAGATAGCCTCAGCAATACTGGGAAAGAAGAACAAAGTTGGAGAGATCACAATACCTGATATCAAATTATACTACAAGCCCACTGTAATCAGGACAGTCTGGTAGTGGCATAAGAACAGACACATAGATCAATGGAACAGAACAGAGGGCCCAGAAATAAACCCATGTCTTGATGGTCAATTAATATTTGACAAAGGGGGCATCAGCACACAATGGAGTAAAAACAGTCCCTTCAATAAATGGTGTTGGGAGAACTGGACTGGTATGTGCAAAATATAAAACTAGACCACCAACTTACACCATACACCAGAATAAACGACTTAAATATAAGTTGTGATGCCATAAAAGTCCTAGCAGAAAACATAGGCAGTAATTTTCATATATCTCACGTGGCAATATTATTTCCAATACATCTCCTAGGGCAAGGGAAATACAGGAAAAAATAAACAAATGGGACTACATCAAATTAAAAAGTTTCTGCACAGCTAAAGGGACCATAATTAAAGAGGAAAAGGGAACAGACTGTTTGGGAGAACATATTTGCCAATGATACATTGGACAAGGGCTTAATCTCCAAAATAGATAAAGAACTCATATGACTCAACACTATGAAGACAAACAACCCAATTAAAAAACTGGCAAAGGACCTTAACAGACACTTCTCCAAGTAGGACATACACATGGCCCACAGACATATGAAAAAATGCTCAACATCACTAGCCATCAGAGAGATGAAAATTAAAACCACAATGAGATATCACCTTACATCTGTCAGAATGGTTATCATCAATAAATCAACAAGCAAGAAGTGCTGGCAAGGATGTAGAGAAAAGGGAACCCTAGTGCACTGTTGGTGGTAATACAGCCTGATGCAGCCACTGTGGAAAACAGTATAGAATTTCCTCAAAAAATTTAAAATGGAACTGCCTTTTGACCCAGCAATTCCACTGCTGGGAATAGACCATAAGAATCCTGAAACACCAATTCAAAATAACTTATGCACCCCTATGTTCATAGCAGTGCTATTTACAATAGCCCAGTGCTGGAAACATCCCTAGTGCCCATCAGTAGATGAGTAGATTAAAAAATTGTGGTACATTTACACAATGGAACACTATGCAGCAGAAAGGAAGAAGGAAGTTCTACCTTTTGCATCAGCGTGGATGGAACTGACGACTATTATGCTAAGTGAAATAAGCCAAATACTTTATGGTGAAAGACAAATACCATTTGATCTCTCTTAAAACTGGAATCTAATGAACAAAATAAACTAATGAGAAACATAGAACCAGAGACATGGGAACATGGAACAGACTGTATCTGTAGGAGGAGAGAAGGGAAAAGGAAAATGGTGGAAGAATTAGTTAAAGAACACGTATGAATGACTAACGGACATGGACAAAAGAAAAGATTGACTGTGGGAGGGAAAGGTGGGCTGGGTGGGGGCGGGGAATTGGAGCAATTGTAGTAGAATCAACAATAAAAAATAAAGTAGAAAAAAAGGACCTAAAACTATACAACTCATAGAAGAAAATAGGAGAAAAACATCATGGTATTAAATTTAGCAATGATTTCTTGACTATGACACCGAAAGCACAGATGTAAAAAGGAAAAACAGAAAAATGGAACTACATCAAAGTGGAAAACTTCTGCACATCAAAAGAAACAATCAACAGGGTTAAAAGGAACCTATGCAATGAGAAAAGAAATCTGCAAATCATATATCTAATAAGACACAGATGGCAAACACAAGGCCTGAGAGTCGAACCTTGTTTTATCTGCCCTGGCACCTTGTTTCTACCCTGAGGCAGTGCCGAGCTCTCAGTTAACCTTTAAGGAGTAGTTACATTTATACAGTCCTAAAATTACATTAGGCCCTTTGAAGGCAACTGCAAGGCTGATGTGGCCCCGAGTGAAAATGAGTTTGACACCCCTGTAATTAATATCCAGAATATAAAGAGTTTCTGTAGTGTATTGGTTATCACATTTACCTCACAGAATACACAAGGAAGTCCACAATTCAACAACAACAAAAAAGACCCCAAATTATACAATTAGAAAATGGGTGAATGATTTGAACAGACATTTCTCCAAAGAAGATATACAAGTGGCTAAGCATATGAAAAGATGTTTAACACCACTAATCATTAGAGAAATGCAAATTATAATTACAATGAGATATCATCTCAAATTCATTAAAATGGCTACTATAAAAAATAAAAAATAACAAGTTTTGGCAAGGATGTGGAAAAATTGGAACCCTTATGCACTATAGATGGGAATGTAAAATGGCATAGCCACGGTGGAAAACAGTATGGAGGAGGTTCCTCAAAAAATGAAAAATAGAGCCCTGGCTCATGTGGTTTAGTGGACTGTAGACTGAGTACCAGACTGAGAACCAAAGAGTTGCAGGTTCAATTCCCAATCGGGGCACATGTCTGGGTTGCAGGCCAGGTCCCCCCCAGCTGAGGGAGTGCATGAAGCAACCACACATTGATGTTTCTCTCCCTCCCTTTCTCTCTCCCTTCCCCTCTCTCTAAAAAGAAATAAAATCTTTTTAAATTAAAAATAGAATTATCACATTGTGAGATATAGAAAATATATACTGATCTCTGTCTCCAGTTTCTGGCACAGAGCTCCTAAAACCCTTGTAATTTTCTGGGTGATAGAAGTGTCTTTTGTTTTATTGAGGCAACTGTGGGGTGGGCTCCTGGAAGAGGACTGGTCACCAGAAAGACCAAGCCATGGTTAGAAGCTTGGAATTTTCAGCTCCATTCCTCATTTTCCAGAGAGGGGAGGGGGGATGGAAATAGAGGTTATAATCGATCATGCCTATGTAAGGAAGCCTCCAAAAAATCCCAATAGTACAGAGTTCAGGAAGCTTCCAAGTGCGTGAACACATCTACACCAGAAGGGTGATGCACTCACCTCCATGGGGCCAGAAGCTCCTGTACTTGTGACAATCCCAGACCTAGCCCTGTGTATCTCTTCATCTGGCCATTTACCTGCATCCTTTATCATAACCTTTAGTAAAATGGTAAATGTAAGTGTCTCCCTGAGTTCTGAGAGCCACTCTAGCAAATTAATTAAACCTGAGAAGGGAGTCATGGGAACTTCCAATTTGTAGTCAAACAGGACAGAAGTTGTAGGTGACCTAGGGACCTACTACTTTCCATTGGCATCTACAGGTACATTGTGTCAGAATTGAGTTAAACTGTAAGACATCCAGCTGGTGTCAGAGAATTGCTTCATGTCAGGGGGGAACATCCAAACATTTGGTGATGAGTGTCAGAAGTGTTCTGTGCAAGAGTACACACAGGTGAAAGAAAAACAGAAAAGAGACATGTTTTTCATGCCTGTGCTTTTGGTGTCATAGTCTTTCCCTACACAGGAGGGAAAACTAGAGTTTCTCCTTTACACATACGATGCAGCAATCTCATTTTGGGTAGAGGGGATATCCAAAGGAATTCAAAGCAAGACCTCGAAAACATATTGCACACCCATGTTCACTGTAGCATTATTCACAAGAGCCAAGAAAGTGGAAGCAACCCAAATTGTCCATCAATGAATGAATGGATAAATGGATAAACAAAATGTAGCGTATACATACAATGGAACATTAACCAGCCTTTTAAAAAACAGGAATCCTGTCACATGCTACAATATGAATAAACCTTGAGGAGTAAAATAAACCAGTCATGAAAAGGCAAATAATGTATGATTCCACTTATATGAAGTTTCAAAGTAGTCAAAATAGTAACAGAAGGTATTTGGAATGGTGGTTGCCAAGGACTTGGGGAAGGATAAATGGGGAGCTGGTGTACGATCTCACTTATATGTGGAATCTAAAAATGCTGAACTCATGGAAACAGAGGATAGAATGGTGGTTGCCAGAGGCTGGGATGTGGGGAAATGGGAGGTGTTAGTCAAGGATATAAACTTCAGCTATAAGATAAATCAAGTTCTGAGGACCTAACATATAGCATGGTGACTATAGTTGACAATACTGTATTACATATTTGAGAGTTGCTAAGAGAATAGATCATAAATACTCTCACCACGCACAAAGAAAAGGTAATTATGGAGGTGATGGATGTATTAACCTTTGTATGATAATCATTTAGCAATATACACATGTATCAAATCTTCACATTTCACACTGTAAACTTACACAATGTTGTTATGTTTCGATTACATCTCAATATAGTTTTGGGGAAAAATATTGTGTAGTCCATTATCATGAACCAGAATAAAGTGTTGATGGATATATATGATAAGAAAGAAGAGAAAGAAAAGGGAAAGGAAAGGAAAAGAAAGGGAAAGGGAAGGGAAGAAGGAAAGAAAAAAAGACAGTTGGTGTTCAGTGGGTATAGAGATTCAATTTCACAGGATAAAAGGGTTCTAGAGATCGTTTGCACCATGTTTAGTATATTTAACTCTATTGAACCATACACTTAAATTAAAAATGGTTAAGTTGATAAATTTACATTATATGTTTTTACCACAATTTTTTAAACAAACTTTTAAAGAAATCAAGCTATCTATATAAGAAGCATAACATATCCATCTTATTTTCTAGGAGATTCAATAATACAACATTTATTGTTTTTTATGTAGTTTCATACTCTCAGAAAACTGTAATTGCAAGCTGAGAGGTCTTATCTCATGTTTCTTTATCTCTTTGCAGGAACAAACAGTACTGATAATTCCCACTTGTTAAACCTCACTTGCTGACTTCTCTCACACAATTTTACTTGTTCTCCTACCTCTTTACTTGTGCTACTTCCCTTTTAGCCAGCTTGGGTTGTTTTCCATCACCTGTTCCTAAAATGTTGTATCTTCTACAATCTGTCCTTAGTCCTCTTCCCTCTCCAACCTGCCCTGGATAGTTCATGGCTTCAGTTATTATGTCAGGGCAAATGACTTACAAATCATCACCAGTTCTGACTTCTTTCCCAAACTTGAGTAAAATATTTCCAAAAATCTACGTATATATGAGGTCTGTCCAGAAAAAGTCAAAGCATTGTTAATATAACAAGAATGATTTGTGCAACATCGCTGTAACCCAATAGCCAAGAAGAGTGGACTGGAGTGCACACGTGTGAACAGGGTGACTTCACTGTACTAGTCAGTGCGGGCAACAGACGTCGTTGAGTGAGCATGTGCACTGTAAGGCTATCCCATTCAAAATGACTGACCGAGTAGAGCAACAAATCTGCAACGAATTTTGCATTAAGTTTGAACATTGTTCCACAGAAACTATTCCCATGATTCAGAAAGCTACAGTTGTGGGCAAGTGGTAATTGCCAACTTTATCACAACAACGCACCCACTCATGCATCACATCTCGTGCAGAATTTTGTGGCAAAACATCAAATCACCGAGGTGATTCAGACCCTCTATCACTCAGATTTGGCACCCTGCAACCTCTGCCTTTTCCCAATATTAAAACTACCTTTTAAAGGGAAGAGTTCTCAGACCATGATGAAATTCAGTAAAATATGACAGGGCAGCTGATGATGATTGGAACTGTGTTAGGTCCCAAGATGCCTACTTTGAAGGGGACATAGGTATCATTGTCCTATCTGCAATGTTTCTTGTATCTTGTATCCTCTCCAATAAATGTTTCTATTTTTCATATTGCATGGCTAGAAACTTTCTGGACATACCTTGTAAATGTATACATAGCTATCGTACAGGTAACTATATAGAATTAGTTTTCAAGTCTGGTGCATTCTACCTCTGTAAAATCTCTCAAATCTGTACCTTGCTCTACCTTTCAAGTAGATAAGATTATTATCTAATTCATTCATTCATTCAACACTTATTCAGACCTAATTACCTAATACTGTACTAGCAACTAGAAATAGAAAATTTCATAGCATAACCTCTGCTCTGAAAAAGGGCACTTTAATTTACATGTCCTAAGTTATCACAGTTGCTAGCATCATCACAAACCATTGCAGAGGAAGAGATTATACATCTGCTTGCTCTGGCCAAAAAAAAATCTAAGTGCACCTGATATGAGCCATTTCCAAACAGAGGTTTATCCTAATTTAAATATATTTAATAGACAAATTCCCTGGTATGACACTTAAGGGCCTAAAAATGTAGCTCCTACTTTTTCAATTTCATCGACCAAACCATACCCACTAAGCTAGTGATCCCAAATTTATTCCACTGCTGTTGTTCAGTGCTATTCAAGGAAAAACAGGCTTTTGGTCAAATGAGATTGGAAAATGCTCTTTGAAACAAAGTTAAACAGACCACTTTACTGCAGGGCTTCTAAAAATCTTTAATATGTTAATGTGCTTTGCAAAATTTCTAGAGGAGAATTTATCATACAGTCTTTCCCAGCCTCCCTGTTCTAATCACATCCCCTCAAAACTGCTGGTATATGCAGTCAACTCAGTTTCCACCACTGTTCCTTTGTTCATACTCGACCTTCCACCTCAAGTCCACACATCCAAGACATGCCCACCTTTCAAATGCCCTCATTCTAAAAAGTTTTCTAGTTTTTCAACTTATAAAGCAGTCACTATCCTTTTTGGGTTTTACTAGTCTCACTCAAATTCAGCCTTCATATTGCTTCTAGTAATCTTTCTAAATGCAAACCTAATATGGGTCGGCCAAAAAGTTCATTTGGTTTTTTCCATGAGATCGCTCTACTACCACTTAGTTCTCTTTAACTTCATTTGAAACAATTTTGTTAGATTGCATTATGACTGCTGTCACAACACCTTGCATTTTTTTTAAAACAGGCAGAAAACAACAATTAAAATTAAAATAAAAAACACTGAAATTAGTGAATTTTTGTGAAGCCATTTTAATATTGAAAATAGAGGAAGATAAGCAACATTTTCGGTATATTATACTTTATTATTTCAAGAGAAGTAAAAACACAACTGAAATGCATCTTGCTGGATGATGTTCCACAGGGTCAAGCAGACCAATTTAAGTTGATAGTGATCAAATTGAGACATTAATTAAGAATGCTCCACGTTATACCATGCAGGAGATAGCCAACATACTCAAGATATCCAAATCAATAAAGTTGTCAGTGAAAATGAAAAATGTCTCATTTACAGGAAAAAGTAAATGAACTTTTTGGCCAACCCAATAATTTACATACCTTTCCTTTGTGCTTCCATAATACTCTAGCATAGCAGTTTTCAACCAGGGTTGATTTTGTGCCCCAGATAACATATAACAATGTCTACAGACTTGTTTTTAATTGTCACATTTTAGAATAGACCGTTTTTTGTTGTGTGGAGCTATTCGGTGCATTGTAGGATGTTTATGCCCATCTGCGGCCTCTGCTCACTAGATGCCAGTAGCACCACCACCATTTCCCAAGTCCTGCCCACTGTGACAACAAAAAATGTCTACAGATTGGCAAATGTTCCCTGGGAAGGAAATCACCACTGATCTAGAGCATGCTTGTAAAATAAATTTATAAATTAATGAATTAATTTTTATTATAATATTGAAAGTAAACAAGTCTATCGAAGGACTAAGAAAGAAAGAATAATTTACCTTTTCTGCTAATTCTTCTGCGGTTATCTTTGGGTCATATGGAATAGGATCACCTAAATAGGTGCGTAACTTCACTGGAAAACCTCCATACATTGGAGCAAATGGATAGCGGAATTTTTCATAAAGCCACCGAAATAACCCTGTTTTAAAGTAAACAAAATCATTTAATTGGTTACATATTCTGAGCATGTAACTACAAACTCTCAAATTAATTATGTAAGGTTTAGAGGAAGGTGGCAAACAATATCACCTCTTGGTAATTTTTTTTTAATTGAGCTTTTCCTCAGTTGTAATAAGTGTGCAAGAAGTTAACAGAAGAAACTGGAAAGGGAGCTTATGGGTACTCTCTGTACTTTCTGTTCAATTTTTCTGTAAACCTAAAAATTTTTTTAAAAAAGGCCTATTGATTTTTTTCATTAGCTTTTAAAAGTATGAGAATTTTAAAGGTAAACAAAGTACGAAATTGCAAAACAAAGGGTAAAGGCTGAAACCAAACGCTAGAAGCTAAAAAGTCTACAGACTCAAAAATACGTAATGTAGCCCTGGTTGGGTGGCTCAGTTAATTAGAAGTTGGTTGGAATGTCATCCCATACACCAAAAGGTTGCAGGTTTGATTCCTGATCAGGGCACATTGGTTGTGGGTTCAGTTCCCAGCTGGGATATGAACAGGAGGCAATCAATTTATCTTTCTCTCACATGGATTTTTTTTTTCTCTCTCTCTCCCTCCCCTTTCTTCTCTCTCTAAAATTAATAAACATATCCTCAGATGAGGATTTAAAAAAACCTATTTTTTAAAAAAAACTAAGCATAATTTTAAAAAATATATGTGATTTACATGAATAAAAGAAGAAAAAATGGAAGCATAAAATAAATTCACAAATGTGACCAAAATGCATCGATAAACTACATAAAAACTAAAATATTATTGTAAATTAGAGCAAATATGACAAAGTAAAGAATTACTGATGCTAATGATAATATATATATATATAATTTAGCAAGATTAAAAGTAGTAATAATGCAAAATAAACTGATAGACTTAAAAAAAAATAAATCCTAAAAAGGCAAGCAACATGGAATCCATAATCATTAATTGTACTGGAAATTTAAATCACTGTTTACATATGCAAACACTGTAAGACCCAAAGTAAAACTAAAAAAAAAAAAAAAAAAAAAAAAAAAAAAAAAAAAAAAAAAAAAAAAAAAAAAAAAAAAAAAAAAAAAAAAAAAAAAAAAAAAAAAAAAAAAAAAAAAAAAAAAAAATTAAAGCAGTATAAAAGGGTTTTGAGATCACTTTGCAATTAAAGAAGCAAAATTAGGAATAATTTCTGATATGCAACTTAAATTCTGAAAAATGATCTGTGAGAAATTAAAATAAATAATAAATAACTTTTGTTAAACAACAAAAGTTAAATGTTTCATCAACCTGCCTTTCCGCTTTAAATTTGAAAAAAAAAAGAAAAAAAAATAAGACCTATAAAATATAATGGAATATCAACAATAAAGCAATGTTGGACATAAAAGAAATAACAAGTTTAAAGTTCTTCAGGAAGAGATTTGTATGAGGATATAAACACTAATAATATAATGTTAGGGATATAAAATACAGTCAACCAAATGTCATGTATAGAGCTCACAGTAGAAAAATAATAGTATGAAAATTTCAAAAGAGAAACAAAACAGAGATATTGAAAAGGAAAAGCACTCCTATAACTAGATTCAGAGCTTATTTTGTTACCACTCAATTAAAGGTAGGCAAAAAGAAGCAAGTGTATCGTGGTTCAAAATATTTTAAAACAAACAAATAAAAAAGTAAGAAATCGAGAAGTAAAACCAAGGCAAATTTTATTTCCTTAGGTTATTCACCTTAATTCAGTATCATATTGTCATCTGTTAAAGCTGCAACTTCTTCAGGGGTGAGTTAGGAAGGCGGTATTTTATATGTAAATCTGTCCTAACCTTCAACAACATATTTTAATACAAGTAAATTACATAATACTCTGTAATTTTAAAAAGTCCATGAAAAACAAGCTTCCGTATGTTTAAGAGACAAAAACCCAACGTCTAAGGACTGACATTTCTTAGAACCAGTTATTTAGCCTTTAAATAGGAAAACATCTACATTTTGAACACTTCATGGGTTCAAAAGCCCAAATATTTAAAATATTACATTATGAAAACTTAAAAAAGAAACCAAAAGATAAAATAAAATATTGTATTATAAATATTACATTATAATTAAAAAACCATATGAACCAGAACTTACTTGTTCCTCCAAGTGATCTAAATCCTTCTCGTATATTTTGTGTAAACATAGGGATAATGGGCTAAAGAGAAAATTTGAATGAAAAAGTAAGTATATTAATCCATTCAATGTCTCTGTTGAGTCACTAATGTAAACTTTTGAGGGACTGTTTAAGATCATGAAAATAAAGTACTTATAAAATAAAGGTATACTTTTATCACTAGGTTGCTTAGACTAAACTTGGTCATTTGTAGAAATAATTTAATAAAATAAATGTGGAAAATTAAATTGGTTTTAGTGGGTTACTGAATGCTATGCTCACTGAAGAAAAAGAAGACAAAGGGTCTCGCTACTAGGAAATTTATATAAATTTAAATGACAAGTTTTGGCCACATGCTGTCACAAAATTAGTAAAACATCATTTATTTTTGTGAGCTTATTAAATCTAAAAATGTTCAACATCAATGAAAAGTAAGGATAAGACTCACCACACAAAAAGAAAAACCATATATATAATAGAATTCTTCACATCATTCATTTTAGAGTATTTCGTCTCACAAGTTTATGGTTCTCATTTTTCTATGAATATCAATAATTAAGTATAATTTTAAAAATGAAGACCTTAACTGAATGCCATAAAACAATGGGTGAAGGAGCAAAGGATCATGTGAGGAAAACTGACATAGATGAAAAATTGAACACTTTAAAGCATACACAAAATATACCAAGTGAAATGGTTTTAGAATAGATAAAACTGTGGACACAGCAAGTGCCATTTGACTTATAATCTGTATTTGCTTAATACAGAAATACTTGCCTTGGTGAGCAGGGTTTGAGATAATATAAATAAGCTGACATTTAAAAAGCCATTCCTATCCAGCTTTGGAAGAGTAAAATATGGTGAACTGATGGAAAGAGACTATAGGTATAGCTTTTTTCATAAAACTTATTATCTCACATATAACTGACCTTTTATTTATTGTATCTTTCCTCTCCCCAAGAAGGACTCTAAATAGCACAGACATTGTTCACTGCTGTATCCCAGCATCTAGAACACAGGTAGCAAGCACAAGGCCCGGCAGGCCGAAGCTGGTCCTCCACCTTACTTTATGGGCGTGGGACCTTGTTTCTACCTGGAACAGAGTGGGTGCTAAAAGGATGTGTGATGGATGAATTAAGGAAGGAATAAATAAACAGAACAGAGAGATAATGCTTCCAACGTATTAGTTCATTCTCTGAATACAAAAGGTCAGATATAGGCAGCAGTAATCTTGACACCAGTTAGGAAAAAGAAGTCATGTAAAGAAAAGAAGTCAGTATGTGCATAACAGGGTGCAGCCAAGAGGGGGGCCCCAAATAGGGATTTGTAATGGGGTCCAGAACTCAAAGTGTCCAGTAAATATTAGAAAAATATACATAGGATGTCCTCACCCCCACCAGTCTGAGCTGGGGGATGGGACACAGGGAGCCATTCGGAGCTGTTTTGTATAGCCACAGCTTTACAGCTAACCTCTGGCATGGTCATTTCACATATTTATAACCTTTAACTGGTTTCATAGATATGTTAAATAGCTGTGGCTGTGCTTTGAGCCAGGGGAATGGAAGTGACTTCCACCCAAGATGTAATTAGGGGTATCCTAAAGGACTTTAATATTTTAATGAAGACAGTTAAGTCACTACTCTAAGTTTGTATAGCTTTAAATAAATATTTCCTTTCCTTTTCACAAATCTCTGACATTGAGAGACATCTTTCCTTTGGTGGCGAGCATAGAGAACCTAGTGGGGGGTCCTTTCGGTAATAGTATATCGTACACCCCCTGACCCCGGGTCTGTTCTGTAACATGTGTAGAAGGAGAACTCTTCTGCACTGTTGGTGGGAATGCAGACTGATGCAGCCACTATGGAAAGAAGTACAGAGATAACTCAAAAGATTAAAAATGGATCTGCCTTTTGACCCAGCTATCCCACTTCTGGCAATATATCTGAAGGAACCCAAAACACTAATTTGAAAGAACATAAGCACCCCTATGTTCACTGCAGCATTATTTACAGTCACCAAGATATCAAAACAGCCCAAGTGTCAATCATTAGATGAGTGGATAAAACAACTACGGGGCATTTACACAACAGAATACTAGTCAACTGTAGGAAAGAAGAAAATTTTATCCTTTGCAACAGTATGGATGGACCCAGAGAACATTATGCTAAGTGAAATAAGCCAGTTAGAGAAAGACAATACCATATGATTTCACTCATATGTAGAATCTAATGAACAAACTGAATCAACAGGGAAAATGGGGACAGAGTCATGAATAGAGAGCAGGATGACACCTAAGGGTGGTGGGAGATTAGGGGATGGAGGGACTAAGCAAAAAGTAAAAAGGACTCCTGGACATGGACAAAAATGTGTTGAATGCTAGGGGGAGAGGAGTATAAGGAAACAAAATGGAAAACAATTTAATGAAGATTAAATAAAAGAAAAGAAGTCAGATGAGGGATTTAAAATTCAATGGAGTTAATTCACAAAGCAAGTACACAAGACAAAGTACACTGATGCTGTTGTAAAATATGCACATTTCAATCTAGAAAACCACCAGTAGTCTTGTAAAATAAAATGACAGCTGAAATCTTAATGTTTTAAGTAGTTATGATGTTAGAATTAAGAACTTAAAATGCCTAAGGAACAGAAACCTTTCAGCTCATACATATGCCACTTTGCCTTCTCTAACCAGTTCTGCTGGATTTATGTCTCCTGACTGACATGAACCCCAAAGTTTGTACTGAAGTATGCACTATTTAAACACTCTTCAGGTAACATATCATCCTTTAAATAGCTAACTTTCTAGAAGCTGGACATTTCTAGAACCTACCAAACAAGAGAAAGCTTACTCTAGCAGGCTCAGTATTCCAGGCTACGTTTTGGGTACATTTTCCCTAAATTTGCATTCAAGCTACAGCCTTAAAACTACAAATGTTACCTTGTTACAACTTGATCTTGTAGTACAATTATTCATTTCTTTCCTTGTGCATACTTTGTATACGAGGTAGTTGCATAAATAACCTAGCACCGCATTCTGATTACACATATACATGTGTCTCTTTATGTATGCATGTGTGTAACAGGGTGCAGCCAAAAGGGGGGCCCCAAATAGGGATTTGGAATTGGGTCCAGAACTCAAGGTGTTCAGGAAATATAAGGATGTCCTCACCACGCCCCTCCCAGGTGTGGGTTGGGGGAAGGGACAAATGGAGCAGGGCCATTGAGAGCTGTTTTGCATAGCAACAGCCTTGCAGCTAACCTCTGGCAAGGTCATTTAACATATCTATAACCTTTAACTGGTTATATAGATATGTTAAATAGCTGCAGCCATGCTATGAGCCAGGGAAATGGAAGTAACTTCCCCACCAAGATGTAACTGTGGGGGAAGGTCCCCCGAGTTACAGTGCCTGCATGGAAGCTTGGAGAAGATTGGCTCCCTGACATGGGAACACACCTGCCCAGACTCACGATGGCAGCCCAGTAAAGCTGGAAGGATATGAGAGGGCTAGCAAGTGTAGACGACTGTGGGAGGAGTCGGAAATGGGGCTGCAGAGGAAGATTGGTGCAGAGATTTAAACCCAGACACGGCAGCCATTGAGGAGAGAACCACTCAGTCTTTAGCAGAGTGGGAACTCCCGCAGCCCTGCAAGAGAGAGGATCACCATGTGACTAGCAGAGAACCGCCACTCAGCTTTGGCAGAGTGGTGACCCCCCTCCTTGCAGCGATTGAGGAGGGAGAACCGTGCAGTTTTGGCTGAGTGGGGACCCCCGCAGCTTTAGAAGGGGGAACCACCACCCGGCTTTAGCAGAGATCCCGGTGACACAGCTGATGATGTTGGGAACCGAGGGAGGCCTACCAGCCGAGATGGATTACTGGGAAGAACCAGGGCTACCTGAGTCACGGACTTCTATTCCTTTTCCTGAGATACAGTACCCCAGCCTGGGCAGAGAGGGAGAAGGAAGGACTGTGTGTGTTTGTGGGTGTTTTAAGGGACTTTGGGATTTTGATGAAGACATTAGGTCATTTACTTTAAGTCTGTACAGCATTAAATAAACATTTCTTTTCCTTTTCATGAATCTCTGGCATTAAGAGATGTCTTTCTGAGGCAGGAGATAGAGAGGACACTGCAGAGGCCCGCAGGGCTAAGATTAAAATAAAAAACAAACATCCAGCCCTGGCTGGTGTAGCTCAGTGGATTGAGCGCGGGCTGCGAACCAGGCATCGCAGGTTCGATTCCCAGTCAGGGCACATGCCTAGGTTGCAGGCCATGTCCCCCAGCAACCACACATTGATGTCTGTCTCTCTCTCTCTCTCTCTCTCTCTCTCTCTCTCTCTCCCTCCCTCCCTCCCTCCTTTCCCTTTCTAAAAATAAATAAAATCTTTAAATTAAAAAAAAAATACATCCATACATGACAAAGACCCCCTAAGACCGGTTGTTCCTGTTTTCTGGGATAACTCTGAATCATGGAATGCGCCTGTGCATTACCCCTGATTCATTATAATAGTATTCTAATGAATTAACATTGTGGGACTCCCTTCTCCAGTAGCCAATCAAGAAAATCTTGGGAAACCACACATGCGCAGTAGCTTTGAAATGTAACTCTTTGTACCTGCGCAATAGAAGCCCACCAAAGACTAGCCAGGAAGCTTCCGCCCTATAAGAAGAAAATCCCCCCAGCCCATGTGGTCACCCTCTGCTCAGAGCTGGCCCGCTCCCATGTTCTGTGGAGTGTACTATCGCTTAATAAATCCTCCCTCTTTCTTTATACTATAAACTCTGTGTGTTTGGTTCAATTCTTTGTCTTCAATCACTAAGAACCTGGTTATCTGTGCACACCTGTGACATTTCCTCTGACAGAAGACATAACAAACCTGGGGGGTTCCTTTCAGGTAACAGTACATTGCCTTGTGCTCGGAAACATATGCACACATGTACAAAAGAGAATGTTATTTTGTTAAAGTTGTTCTTGGAGAACCAGTCTCATGGTCTTGGAGTCTTAACTTTGCCACTAAAAAAAGTGGGAACCACTGGACAAGTTACTTACCATGTCTAAGTCTCAGTTTCTTCATGTTAAAATGGGGCTACTAATTATCATATCTCAAAGGGTTTTTTTAATAGGTTGAAATAATACATATAAAAATTTTATTGAAACAAATACTATTTTCTTTTATATCTGTTATTTGTTTTCCAACTAAATAGGCAAATATTTTTCCAACTTATTTAAATATGAAATTACCTAAAAATTCTTATTCAAGTCATAATTCTGAGGAATTCACAAAGAGTGATTTATACTATTAGTTGTAACTTTCAAATGAACCTTAAGTATTTTCTAAATAATATTTTGTGAGCTTGCATTGACAATCTAGGCTTTTTTGCTTTAATTTCTGTCACTAAGTCACAATTTAAATGTAGTTAATACTGCAATAATAGTCTTAAATTTTTGGCCAAAGTTTATGATAATTCTGTGAGGCCTATGGAGGGGTTTTCCAGACAGGATACTTATGACATTGACAACTATGCCCATATATAATTGAAAGATTTCCCTCCCGTATGGGGAAGGCCCCTCTAATCTCAAGGTCAGCAGACTCACTGTGAAATGCAGTCAGTGATGGCAACAGCACTGGTTGCCTGCAGTCCTGAATTGCGTGCTCTGCTCTGCTTCTACCTTGCTGTGTGACCTGATCCCTCCATCCCTTCATCTCTCTGTGCCTGTGTTTCCTCATCTGCAACATTGGAATAATTACACGTCACCTACTTACTATACAGGAGTACCAACATAAAGCCTTTAAAAGCACTACAAAAGGTTGGGGTGGTACAAGACTTAACAAACTTACAATGCTCTTTTTTAAATCAGCAGTGTTAAAGATTTTTGCGTATAAACTTGTAAAAGGCTGTTTCTTAAATTTTCTCAAGTTTCATACAAAAACTTTAAATTATCTATATTATCTTAATTATCTAGAAATGCTTTCAAGGATTGGAATAGGAGTTTCTTTCTCTACATAATGTCTTTCTTTCAGGCCTTCTTCCAGGCAATGTTCTTTAAAACTGTTAACAATGAGAAATTAGAATCCCATGATCAATTTATGTAATTCCAAACCTATTGACATTTTTATCTTAAACTTTAGAAGAATAATTCTTGCAAAATATAAACGTGAAAATTGAACTATTTTTTAATAGAGTTTAGCTTTTATCATTGCTCAATTACATATTATATATCCTTCATTTTTGTACAGCTGTGTATATATCCTTCTGTATTCTATATTATTTATATAGCCTAAGGGTTTGTTTTCTACATTAGTACTTATGATTTTTGGAAAATAAAATGTGCTATAAATTAATTTTCTATATCACTGATACTTTTAATATAAAATTGACTTCTAGAAAACTGTACTTGAACAACAATAAAAAAATGTTAAAAAAAAGGTTCCTTTCTGGTATTTAACATTGTATTAAAAAATAAATTTAATTTAACAGCCCTGGCTGGCATAGCTCAGTGGATTGAGCGCGGGCTGCGAACCAGGCATCGCAGGTTCGATTCCCAGTCAGGGCACATGCCTAGGTTGCAGGCCATGTTCCCCAGCAACC
Source organism: Tonatia bakeri (assembly GCA_004024845.1). Lineage (NCBI taxonomy): Eukaryota > Metazoa > Chordata > Mammalia > Chiroptera > Phyllostomidae > Tonatia > Tonatia bakeri. The sequence continues at coordinate 50,687 of PVIA01007690.1, forward strand.
GCACATTGATGTTTCTCTCTCTTTCTCTTTCTCTCTCTCTCCCTTCCCTCTCTAAAAATAAATAAATAAAATCTTTAAAAAAAATAAAAAAATAAAAAAATAAATTTAATTTAACAAATACAAATAGCATACTCAGTGCCAGTCATTATACTAGGGACTTAGAATATAAAAAGATGGCCTGTCCTCAGAAAGTTTATAATCTACTGCAGGACAGTAGTACTTAAGTTTTTATGTTTTGCATTATTAAACACTTGGGCAAGTCCATGAACTCTTATACTAGGACCACATTATTAAAGTACTATACAGCAATAACTTACTTCTAGGAGTTACATATACATATGTACAGGAGAGAATAGAGCTCAATACATTTGAATTTACTGCAATTCTACAATTAAAAAATGTAGAGAAAACTTTCTTCTTCAAATATTGATCTTGGGTTAGAATAAATTATCCATTATATTTTACTTTTTTAATCAACAATCTGTATTTGCAAGATGAACGGGCAAGCTAAGAGTGCAGACTGATCTCTTTATGTGGCAGCAGTGGGTACAAAAAACTGAAATGTGAATGTACTGGCAGCTGTCTCTAACTGACTGGCCTAGAAAAATAACACACCTTGTCAAAGGTACTATGATTTCTGTTTCTAACAGACAATCTAAAATTAAAATAAACAGAAAACAAAGAAGAAACATTTCATAAGTAATAAATGTTTCCTATGATAAAGTACAACATGGAGACCAAAAAGCTGAGAAATACTCTCCAAAGCAAAGGAAATGGATAAAATGGCATTCACATTTTTCAGTCTACTAAGTAGAATAATTACAGTGAATCCAGAGGAACATTTAATTTTACTGACAAATTCATTTGTAAAGTCTTTTTAAAAAAAATCTAAAATACACCAATATCTATTTCTGTTTTATTCATACTATTAGATAGTTTTATGACATTTTTATCACATTTCCTGACACGAAATGATGAGTCGCATATTATTTGACTCAAAATGATGAGTCACATATTATTTGAGTCTTATTGTCATATGAATTGGTCACAGAAAAAAGAAACGCAATGAGACCAACCAATAACCATCACTGAAATATGCGAACTCAATCACACAAAAGGTTTAAAATACATAGAAGTGGACTGCTTATTACTTATGAAAATAATTATATCTAAAGGAGTCCAAAGAATTTTATGAATTTGATTAAGACACTGTATTCTGAAATGTAAGATAAAATTTTGCTGGATATTTGCCATCCATAGGAACATTTCTCTATAGTTAATTCTATTTTTAAGAGTTGTCCACACTAATTTTTAAAGTACTTCAATGACATTATATAAATTCTTACATATTTTGGCTCGCTATTTAAGCATTTAATATAAATTCAACTTAGCTTTACTTTAGTAATTAGTTTTACACAACTCACCACTTTTGCATCAATTGCAACCTGAGCGAAGCCTTTACGATTACCCCATATGATGTTGTAGGTTTCATCACTAAGTAGGGCTTCTCGAACTCCACCAGGTGAAATAGCTAACAAGTGACCACTCCTCAGAATTTCAACACATTTTTCTCTTGGTCCATGTAGAGCACAAAATACATCAAGCAATAAACTAAACCCTGTAAGAAACATTAACATGAATATACATCGAAAGTACTTCTTGTCCAGTTCTTCAAGATCATCTCCACAACCTACAAAATTTACTATATATACTTAAATCAGTAAATTCCTTTTTACTTTTTAAAAAGCAACAAGAACTCTCAGGTTAACATAAGGTTAATACTGCTGGTAAAATAATAGCTATGTCTTATTGATCACCAACTATTGATCACCTTCTTAGTGATCACCTACTGCTCTGGCCAATTTACATATTCAATTCTTAATTAAAACTCATGAAAACCTTGGAAAACAGGGATTCTTATCCTAATTTTACAGATGAGGAAAAGTCGGCTCAGAGAGTAAGTAGCTTGCTCAAAGTCATATACCAAGCAAATGGCAAGGCAGAGATTCTGGTCCAGAAGTCAGCTAACTCGAAGTTCCTCCTGCTGCATCTCATGGCTAAACACTGTCTACAGTATTTATTAGAGCAATCAGAAATGATATCTCATCAGTAATTACAAATCCAATCTTCCATTAACCCTATAAGAAAGAAAACCACTTAAGAGAGTGTGAATCTGACTATGCTTAGCCCTACCAAAACTGGCAAGCCATAACCAAAACTACTGAAATTAAATGTTAGATGGTAATTCCACAATTACATTTTTATGCCAATAATAGCAAAATCATTAAGAGTTTCCAATAAAGTGAATGTCTGACTCAGAAGTAACTAATTCTAGGTATTGATATTATATAAATTTTTAAATTACAACTATTTACGGTTAAAAAATAATCCTGTCAAGCAATTAAGTATTTTAAGCAAACCCTAAACTGGAACTTCAGATGATTGATGGTAGTATACATTATTCCTCAAGACTGTGAAAGGGAAATGGATAGTGAAAGCTGTGTAGACTGACCAAACTTCTCCTAAGTTTAAGGACCTGAAGCAAGATTATAAATATTAAAATTGAAATAATTTTTACCCTATATTAAATTAAAAGCCCATTGACTTAATAAGATGCATTTCCATAATAAATGAATGAACAGGGGAGGTTTTCTGAATAAATGGTAAAAAATTTTTAAAAACCAAAGGCTAAATAAAAATATTCATAATCTATTATGTATAAAAAGAAAAAAATGGAAGCACCCTAACGTTCCATAAGATAAAACTAGATAAATAAATATTTTAGTCACCCATTAAAATTATTGTTTTAAAAATTTTAAAATATTCTTCATAAAACATGGTAAAATGGTAATGCTAACATTAAATTTTTTTAAAAAATAAGAAAATAGTTTGCGTAATATGTGCATATGTGATTATAAAGGAAATAAAGTATATCAAAAGGCTAATTGGTTATGTTAGGGTGGTAAGATTATAATGATGTTCTTTTATTCTCTGGTTTTAAAATTTTATTATACAGTGATCATTATTACTTTCTAAAGAAAAACCTTTTATAGCCTATTTAGTTTATATACAAAGTACAAATGACTTTTTAGTGACATAAGGACACCCAAAACATTAACCATATATATAAAAGGCACTGAGTAGATTGTTATTTAATTCACTACTTGGTGTTTGTCTGTGTGGTTTATTATTCCAGAGAACATACTATAAACTTTTTGGCTTGTTTCTGGTGATTTAGTGCCAGAAGAAAATAAGATTAAATCTCAATGAGTTTATGTTATAATGATTTAAAAAAAAAACTATTGTGTTTGAAACCATTTGGCTAATTAATCTTTTTAAAAAGGTACGAAGTCTTTATGAACAGATTAAAAAGAATGTGGGCCTCAATCATAAGAGTTGTAAGTCTACCAGCCAAGTCAAGAAGAATGATAAAAAGCCCTGGCTGATGTAGCTCAGTGGATTGAGTGCTGGCCTGCAAACCAACGGGTCGCCGGTCCGATTCCCAGTCAGAGCACATGCCTGGGTTGCAGGCTAGGTCCCCAGTAGAGGGTATGCGAGAGTCAACCACACATTGATGTTTCTCTCCCTCTCTTTCTCCTTCCCTTCCTCTTTCTCTAGAAATAAATAAATAAAATCTTAAAAAAAATAAGTATGATAAAACAAGATAATAGACTCTCTACCAAAATACAAATTATTTGGCAAATGTTAAATTTATTTTTGAAGTAAAAATTCAGGATTTAACTTCGGAAAATAATGACTAAAATACCTGTTAATAAAGAAAGAGATCAGATAACCTTTGGCCATAATGTTTTTGTATTTAGATATAGTATCTAAACAGGATAATTACATGCTCCTAAATTGGAGTTCCAAGTGTGTTACCTAAAAGGCAAAAAGGTTTTCCAACTGATACTAGAGAGGTCAAAAATACATATTACAGAATTTGATTGTATTAACATTCTATCTCCAGTGAAAATTTACCTGGGATTTTAAAGACAAAGTGATCAGCTACTACTCGGCAGGTTCTGCCTTTATGGATAAAAATTTTAGCCATGAAGTAGTAAAAATCTATGGGAATAGCTCCATGATAAAAAATTATAAGTGCTGGTCCTTCTGGTATTTTTTCCATTCCATGAACTTCATAACCTGTTAGGAAGACAAAATACAAATACTTAAAATATATTTATTAATTATTTAAACTAAAGGATGGTTACTAACTCAGAAACTCGGTCTTTTTTTACAAAAGGGCATGAGACTTCTGCTTTCCCTTCCTTGCCTTCTTGAACCAATCCGTCCTATAGGCATTAGGTGGGCCAGGGTGAAGCAAGTCCTGTGTGTAGGGGAGACCTACAGTGAGTGTTGGAGCCCAGGCAGGGTGAGGACAGCATCCATACAGGGTGGCCCAGAGTGGGGAGTCAAAGTCCAAGTACAGTCATGAGAGCACCCACCCAGGGAAAGAGCCTAGAACAGGCTGCTGGTGCTTGAGTGGGAAAAGGAGAGGAGCCAAGGGTGGGCAAACATGGGGGTCTGATTCTGAGTAAAATCAGAATGGCATCCAGACTCCCAAGTAGCCTGGTTCAGGGTGTGATGGTCTGATGGGGAAAGATGGTGTCCATGAGTGGTAGAGGATGGTGACAGTGATGGGAGACTGGTTACATACAGGGGAAATTGACCAAATATGTCCACATGTTAAGGAAAATGTGAGCCAGGTTTCTCACTGTTGGAGAAGGTGGTTGCAAATACTGGAGAATATATGAATAAACTCAGTAGTTGTAAGGAAACTCCACCTTCACCCTAAGAATGAAAAAAGGCAGCATGTCAGAAAACTGAAGTCACTTTCTTAATCAGGTGAACTGAGCTCCAAAGGGTGACAAGCCCATCTAACGAGATTTAAAACAAAAACAAACTGAGTATGGGAAGAAGTGGTAAGTGCCATAAAAGTGGGTAAGACAAATACAACTGGAATATTAACAAATACTTAAAGGCCAGCCATGGGCAAGCATTGAGTGTACATTCCCTGGGCACATGAGATACAAACAAGAGCCCACACTCACTAGCATTCCTCCACAGGCCTCAGTGGGTCCTCTCAAAAAAGGTTAGGGCAAGGCAAGCAAGAGACCTAGGAGAGCCCCTGCTAATGGTAGACATCAAAACCCCACTCACTTCCTGGAAACTTTTCTTGGAAAAGCAAAACTTGACACTGGGAGAGGTGCAAGAAACCCTGCCACCCCTTCTAAAGAAAGGGTATATACGAAAGGCATCTGATGCTGAAAGGGACAGATCTTCATATCCCTCCTCCTTTCTCCTGCCTCATGCCACCATCCCAGTCTCAGGCAAAAATTCACTATGACTAGGGGAGGGTCGAAGCCAAAGCATCTGCCACTGGAAGGTATAGAGTAGGCCCAGAGTCCTGGAATGACATAAAGCAGGGAAGTGCTACCACTGGAATGAGGGGCAGGAAACTTGCTACCAACCTCAAACCCCTACCTACGAAAGACAAGGTTTACTTGCCACAGAAGAGCAAAAGGAACACTGAGAAAGCATTATACTTGAGACCGATATACAAGGCCTGTGGAAGATTTTGCCTATTACAGAAAGATCAAGGAGTGCCCCACTGCACACCTCACATGGAGTTATAAACAAAGGCAACCTTTTCCTGAGGAAGAAGCAGGAACATGAAGAGAGAGCCCTTCTGTGTGGAAGAGACATACATGATTGAGGGGGAGCAGGAGCATCAAGAAAAACCCTCTGGCACTCTAGGCTCTATATATGCACAAGGTAGCAGCAGCAGGAGTTTGAAGTCTGTGATGAACTGAAGGAAACTATACCTACAACGAAACCCAACCACGGTTCAACTACTGAGTGGACGTAACACCCAGCCCCACTCATTAATGGCCTAAAAGAAAAAAGGATAATTTTCAGTGATAAATATTTACTATTGTCTCATTCACAACTGCTATTTGTTTATCTATTTATTTTTACAAACAATGACCAGAATTCACTTTAAAAATTGTGGAACATGGCCCTGGCTGGTGTGGCTCAGTTGGTAGGAGCATTGTCCCATACAACAAAAGGTTGCAGGTTCAATCCCCAGTCAGGGCACATACCTGGGTTCAATCCCGTCAGGGCATATGCCAACCGATCAAAGTTTCTGTCTCACATGAATGTTCCTCCCTCCCTGTTTCTGTCTCTGTCTCTCTCTCCCTCCATCCCTTCCTCTCTAAAATCAATAAATATATCCTTAGCCCTGGCTGTCGTAGCTCAGTGGATTGAGCGTGGGCTGCGAACCAAAGCATCGCAGGTTCGATTCCCAGTCAGGGCACATGCCTGGGTTGCAGGCCACGGCCCCCAGCAACCGCACACTGATGTTTCTCTCTCTCTCTTTCTCCCTCCCTTCCCTCTCTAAAAAATAAATAAAATTTAAATAAATAAATAAATAAATAAATATATCCTCAGGGGAAAAGTAAAAAAAAAAATTGTCATACATAGAAAATAGTAAGAAAAAATCCATTGTCAGGAGATTGTTTAATCAAGAGAACCAAGCCCAAATGTTTAAATTATCAGACAATACCTTTAAAATGATTATGGTTAATTTGTTAAGGGATCCAGTGGAAAAAGAGGACATATAACTGGATTTGAAATTTCAGCATATAGAAGGAAAATATATAAAAACAATGAGTCAAATAAAAAGGCTACATACTTAAATGAGATCTAAAGATTAGATGGTAGTAATATCTCAATGTTAATTTTCTGATTTTAATGGTTTTATTGATATTAAATAGAAATCTTTATTTACAGAAAACATACACTTAAAGTGTTAAAGAGAGGGCAGTGTAAGCACTTAACAGCCAAATAATTAAAGAAAATAAGTTTTTTGTACAATACTTGTGATATTAATTTTTTAAAAGTCTATGAATAAAAAATTATCTTTTATGGGAAAAAAATCATGTAAGATTAGAGAATCACAGACACTGTAAGGTAAAAAGAACTTTCAGATTCCAAACTAACAAACAATTATCAGAATTTAAGACTATTTTTGGTTGTTAATCAAGGTAATCCGAGGAGTCAAACATCTCTGAAGCATCAAGCACACTTTATTGAATCTGCTAGCTTCTAAAAAGCAATCTGGACCTTCCTGTGTACGTTTGATAGTACAGTAGTTGCAAAGGAGTACAAGATTCTACTCGTTACAAGCAGGTTGTGAAAGGTATAAGGAAATGAGTAGATAAAGGGGAATGGGTGACAAGGGCTAGGGTAGGAGACATCAAATAAATTAAAACTTCCCTATGAGATAACACTAGAGTAAAATTTAAGAGTCATAAAATAATTCATTGATAAAAGTAGGAAAACTTTTAAGAGTGACCCAATGCAAAATAAAACACCATTAAAATATTATATACATGTGGATAACTTAATAATGCTGTAAATTTTTTACATGTTTATTTCATTCACGAATTATTCTTTAGAAATTTCCCCCATTTTATTCTTGAAAAACAAAAATAAATTATTGAATCTACTTACTACATTAGCAGGGGAAAACTGTGATCAAAGATTTGTACTGGATGTCAAGAAAACATCTCTCTAGTAATACAGGTAAAATTAGAGGCCCATGCCATTCTTTTCTCTTCTTCCTGCTACACTGTAAACCCTATTCCAAGTCACTATAAACAGGAACAAGGGTTTCAGCAAGGGAAGCAAATGACAGAATGAAAAGGATGGTGGGTAGGAGGAAGGGAATTAGGCTTTCTTATAACTTAACCTCAGTTCAAGGTTGGCTTCCTGGCAGTACCTTTTTTTCTCTTCCACCAGCTGAAGAGATTAATCTGCCTTCTGTCCTCTACACTGCTACCAAACACCAACACATTTTTTATAGCAATCCTGTGCTGTTGGTGTACTGTGGGGAATAGAAAAGATTCAAGGAAGCTCCACCTTTGTTTCAGAAGAAAATACTCTTGAGAATTTTATCACAGGAGTTGGGAACAGAAATTCCAAGGAGCAAGTATACTGTGATCATGGCCCTAGTCATAAAAACTGCTTTTCCTTCCCATCTCACCAGTCAGGCACAGCCTCAGCTGGTCCTGGGAAAATAACAAAAACAAAACAAACAAACACAAAAACAAACACTGAACAACCAATGAGTCAATAAGGAAATCGAAAGAGAAAAAAATAGAAATACCTTGAGACAAATGAAAATGGAAATGCAACACACTAAAACTTAACAGGATGCAGCAAAAGCAGTTCTAAGAAGGAAGTTCATAGCAATAAATGCCTACCTCAAAAAACAAGAAAAATTTCAAAAAAAAAAACCAGCCTAACTTTATACCTCAAGGAACTATAGACTGATTACTAGTAAGGAGATAGAACCTGTAATAAATACCTTCCAACAAACAAAAGTCCAGGACCAGATGGCTTCACTGATAAATTCTACCAAACATTCAAAAAATTAATACCAATTCTTTCCAAACATTTCCAAGAAAGAAGAGGAGGAAACACTTCAAAACTTGTTTTCTGAGGCAGACTTTACCCTGATACCAAAATCAACACCACAAGAAAATTACAAGCCAATATCCTGAGAAACATAAACGAAAAAAATCCTCAAAAAAATATTAGCAAACCAAATTCAACAATAAACACCATAATCAAGTGGGATTTACTCCAGATAAGCAAGGATGGTTCAATATTCACAGATCAATCAATGTGTTAAATTACATTACCAAAGTGAAGAATAAAGTCATATGATCATCTCGAGAGATGCTGAAAAAGATTTGACAAACTATAACATCCATTTATGACAAAAACTCTCAACAAAGTCGGGATGGAGGGAATGTACCTCAACATAATGGAGACCATACATGACAAGTCCACAGCTAACACACTCATTGGTGAAACACTGAAAGCTCTTCCTCTAAGATCAGAAACAAAACAAGAATGCCCATTCTCACCACTTTTATTCAATATAATTTTGGAAGTCCTAGCCAGAGCAACAAAAGGCAAGGAAAAGAAATAAAAGATGTCCAAATTATAAAGAAAGGAGTAAAACTGTTACTATTTGCAGATTACATGGATATTATATGTAGAAAACCCTAAAGACTTCACAAAAAAAAAAAAAAAAAAAAAAAAAAAAAAAAAAAAAAAAAAAAAAAAAAAAAAAAAAAAAAAAAAAAAAAACAACACAGCCCTGGCTGGCGTAGCTCAGTGGATTGAGCGCGGGCTGCGAACCAGGCATCGCAGGTTCGATTCCCAGTCAGGGCACATGCCTAGGTTGCAGGCCGTGTCTCCCAGCAACCGCACATTGATGTTTCTCTCTCTCTCTCCCCCTCCCTTCCCTCTCTAAAAATAAATAAATAAAATCTTTAAATTAAAAAAAAAAAAACACAACAAAACCTGTTGAAACTAATCAATTCGGTAAAGCTGAAGGCTACAAAATCAATATATTATATAGATATCTCTTGTATTTCTATATATTAGTAACAAACTATTAGAAAAAGAAATTAAGGAAAAATCCCACTTACAATTGCATCAAAAAGAATAAAATACCTAAGAATAAATTTAACCAAGGAGATGAAAGACCTGCACAGTGAAAACTATGACAATGATAAAAGAGACAGAAGAAGACACAAATAAAAGGAAAAATATTCTAAGCCCATGGGTGGGAATACTTAATATTTAAATGTCCATACTATCCAAAGTAATCTAGAGATGCAATGCAATTCAATTGCATTTTTCACATAAATAAAATGAACAATCCTAAAACTTGTATAAAACCACAAAAGACCCAGAATAGGCAACACAATCCTGAGAAAGAACAAACCTTGGAAGCATCATGCTCCCTGATTTAAAAAAAAAAAAAATTACAAAGCTATAGTAATCAAACAGCACAACATTGATATTTTTTTTAAAAAAAACAGATCAACGGAAGAGAATAGAGAACCCAGAAATAAACTCACATTTTATGGCCAATTAATTTACAACAATGGATTCAAGAGTATAAAATAGGGAAAGGACAGTCTCTTCAATAAATGGTGTTAGGAAAACTAGACAGACACATGCAAAAGAAGAAAACTGGACTACTGGCCTACACCATATGCAAAAACTGACTAAAAATGGATTAAAGACTTGAATGTAAGACCAGCAATCATAAAACTCCTAGAAGAATATATTGGCAGTAAGCTTCTTGACATAAGTCTTGGCAATGATTTTTTGGCCCTGACTCCAAAAGTAAAGGCAACAAAAGCAAAAATAAACAAGCGGGACTACAAAAACTAAATAGCTCTGTACAGCAAAGGAAATCAACAAAATGAAAAGACAAGCTACTGAATGGGAGAAAATATTTTCAAACCATATATTTGATAAAGGGTTAATATCCAAAATATATTTAAAAAGCGATACAACTCAACAGGGAAAAAATCTGATTAAAAAATGAGCAGAGGACCCGAACAGACAGACATTTTTCCAAAAATATCCAAATGGCCAACTGATACATGAAAAGATGTTCAACATCGCCAGGACCGGATGGTTCATTTGGTTAGAGAATCATCCCATACACCGAGGTTGCAAGTTTGATTCCTGGTCAGAGCACAACCCTAGGTTTCAAGTTCCCAGTTGGGGCATCCATGGGAGGCAGCCTGCTCTCTGTCTCTGTCTCTCTCTCTCTCAATAAACATATCCTCAGGTGAGGATTAAAAAAATGTTCAACATCACTAATCATCAGGGAAATGCTAATCAAACCAAAATGAGATATCACTTCACACCTGTCAGAATGGCTGTTATCAAAAAGACAAGGAACAAGTGCTGGTGAGGATGTAGAAAAAAGGGAAACCTTGTGCATTGTTAGGGGGAATGTAAATTGGTACAAACACTATAAAAAACAGTGTGGAGGTTCCTCAACAAATAAAAAATTGAACTACCACATGGCCCAGCAATTCCACTTTTAGGCATTTATTCAAAGAAAACAAAAACACGAATTCCAAAAAATACACACACACCCATGTTCACTGCTAAATTATTTACAATAGCCAAAATATGGAAAAAACCTAAGTGTCCACACATGAATAAAGAATATATGATATATATACACACACACAATTGGATATTATTCAGCCATAAAAAATTAAATCTTGCCATTTGCAACCACATGGATAAACCAAAAGGGTATTATGCTACGTGAAATAATTCAGACAGAGAAAGGCAAATACCATATGATCTCGCTTATATCTGGAATTTAAAAAACAAAATCAAGTTCATAGATGCAGGGAAGAGAATGATGGTTGCCAGAGGTGGAGGGTGGGGTGGGGTGTGAAATGGATAAAGGGGATACTAGGTAGAAACTTCAATTGCAAAATAAATGTCATGTGGGATGTAATGTACTGCATGATGACTACAATTAATAATTCTGTATTACATATTTGAAAGCTGCTAAGTGAGTGGCTCTTAAAAGTCCTTATAACAAGAAAAAATAGTAATTATGTACGATAGCTGGACTTATTGTGGTGATCATTTCTTATATATACAAATATCAAATCATCATGCTGTATACCTGAAATTCATGTTATATGTCCATTAGGTCTCAATAAAAAATTATAAAGTAATACATAACTTAAGATGTTTTTGTTATTATTACTTTTTCATGTCACAAAAGGAATACTACTTTTGGTTTATACTCCAATCAATTAAATAAAATTATTTTGGAAGTCTTTCTCCAAAGAAAGGGAAAGAGAAGGGTGTGGGCAGAGGCAGCACGGGGTGGGGCAGGACAAGGCAAGGCAAGAATCCAGAGGCCAAGAGCATAATTAAGCTCAAAGAAAAACGGTAAAAAAGGCTAACACAGAAAAAGAAAGCAAGTTCAGCATAAATTTTAGTATAGAAAATTCACTTTTAAAGTAGTTTATAAGGTCTTCACCAAACAAAGTAAATTAAGTGTGGTACCTGTAATTCTAGTATTGAAAGCATGAACTATTTGGTAATATTTCAAATGGAATCAAGAGAATGGTTTTTAATAATTCTTCTTATTTTTATGTTTTGCTCTCTTATCCTTTTTATTGAATTTGTTGAGGTGGCACTGGTTAACAAAATTATACAGATTTCAAGTGCACAATTCTACAAAATTTTTTTATTTTTTAAAATACAGTTGACATTTCATATTATATTAGTTTCAGGACTAGAGAATTAACATTTTTAAAAATTAAACTTAATGATATTTCAAGATTTCATGTTTCTATACTTTTAACATTTCTTTCCAATTACCTAACTCTAATTCAAGTAATTCAATTTACTTTAAGCTCAGCAGAACAATCGCTGAGGTTATCTGAAGTTGCCAAAAGGATCAGCTGTCCCAATTTTCTGAGAAATAAAGATTACTTTAAAGAATCTATACAAAACATTCTTGAAGTTTTCTCTTGCCCTCCAGAATATTTTTTAAACAATTAAGAAAAGATCAAACTACTTAGATAATACCAAATCACCTAGTTGACAGCAGAAAAATTCAATTAATCTATTTAATTACTTACAGAAACTATAGTTCGCCACAGTGCCACTAAACATTACATGCAAATACTATTTAACTGTGTCACTCTTAAAGCACAGATGTGGTCATACCACTCCTGGCTCATAAAGCATCAATGGATTATCACTGTAGTCCAACACTGTCAAGGCCTTTTAGATCCCGACTGTCGATCAAATGATATCATTCAGATTCTTTCATGAATCATAGGAACAAGTGGTGGCTCCCTAAATATGTCTTCCTGCCTTTGTGCTTCCGCTCATGTAAAGGAGCACTTGCTGCCCCATGTTTCCCTGTCTAGCAGCAGTAGAAACCTCAGGGCACTTCACCTCCCCTCTCTGACTCCACATTCACCCCGTCACCAACTTCTATGCATTGTACCCCTAAAAACTCTCGTGTCTATCACACCTTCTTCCCAACATTAGTTTCAAAGTGCAGGCCCATCATCTCCTGTCTAAGCTCAGCCAATCCTAAGGGGATCTGATGAGCAACAGAAGTGCAGAGAAACCAATCACAAAGATGATTTCACTGTCCATTCCAACCACTGTCCAGTGAGAAAAAACTTCAATATGAAAACTTAGAGTAGTCTGGGCTCCATTAATAAAAACATCCCTACTCTGTAATAAATATGGCTCTTATTTGATGCCATTAAATAAAAATTTATTTACCTTCCCTACTCTAACCGCATGCTCACTAAATACTCCCCTGATTTTTTGGCTTTCCATGCAGCTTAGTCTACAGAGAGAGGATTTGATGGTTATATTGGAGTTCAAGTAGTCTCATTTCCACAGCAGTATTTATTATGGTAAATGAGTTAACTGCCTACTGTCTGTAGACATCAGCAGCATTAATTCAGATAATGGATTAATATTCATTAGATCCCTTCTAAATTTGTCATCAAAAACCCTGCACACTATGGTAAATTAACAGTGCATCCTTTAGGGTCCTCCTCAGGAAGGCAAACTACTTACAAAATAGAGTATAGCATTCAAGATCCTTCAAAGCTAACTTTAGTCTACCTTTCCAGGTTCATCATTCAACACACTTCTCACCCATGAATGATTCATCTCCTGTTCCCGAATACACTCTACATTTCACTTAGTACTGGTGTATATATGCATATATGTGTGTGTTTTAACATAAATGATATTCTACTATGACTGCAGTGATGAATCTTACTTTTTCTGCTCAAAAACAAATGTCCTTGAAGATCTTCCCTTGTTAGGCACAAGTAGTGATCATATTCTTGTAAGTACCGCGCACTAACCGATTGCACCACTGGAGCTCCAATAGTGATCATGTTCTTAATGGCTACAAAGCATTCCATAATAAGTCCCTATCTCAGTTAATTTAGCTATTTCCCTATCCAGAGATCACTGATGTATGTATCACCATGTATACCATGGTGGTCCCATACTCCCATACATAATGAAGCTGAAAATTTCCTACTGCCTAGTGATGTTGTAGCTATCATAATGTCATAGTACAATGCATTATTCACACTTGTGGTGGGTGATGTAAACAAACCTACTGTGCTACTGGTTATAAAAGTATAGCACATAAAATTATATATAGTACATAATACTTAATACCGATAACAAACAACTATGTTGCTAGCTTATGTATTTACTATAATTTTATCATTATTTTAGAGTGTACCCTACTTATTAAAAAAAACTTTTCTATAAAACAATATGCCACACTACACTGGCAGCAACCTCACATACCTCATCCTCACTGCATCTCTTGATTGCATTATTTTCTCTTGTGCTTAAGTTAACCTCGTGCTGTTTGGTATAGTAACATCCTGTACAAGTTTGTAGCCCAGGGGCAGGGTCTACCATATAGATATATTCCAGGGTTGTAGTAGGCCATACAATCTAGGTTTGTGTAAGTACACTCTATGATGTTTGCACAAAAACAAAATTGCCTAATGCTGCATTTCTCAGAATGTATCCCCATCATTAAGCAGCACAATTATAATGAACAATTAGTATGTAATAGAAATTATGCTAAATACTTTATATGAAATTTCACTAAATCCTTACAACTCATTTTACAGAAGAGAAAAATAAGACTCAGAAAAATTAAGTATCTCATTTGAGATGGGTTACTTACATTTACACAGTTTTAAAGTAGCTCCCAGATATTTATTGATTATGAAGTAAAAAACAGCAACTTTATGGTGAAGAAACCTGGCAGACACCTACTTAACCACATGACCAAAATAAATGTCACCAGTAATAAAACATACTCACATCATGAATTTCTGATATAATACACTGAGAACACATCATCAATTTTGCAGTATTCTTGTCAAAAATGTGTAACTTCAATGTAATTATGAAAAACATTAGATCTAAATTGAGAGACAGTCTACAAAATAACTCAGCAATACTCTTTAAAACTGTGACAATCATGAAACACAAAAAAGAAAAAGGTAAATAACCATCATAGATTGGACAAGACAGGACAGCTAAAGAAAGTATCCAGATCCCAATAAAAGGATAATAGTGGGAAAACTGGTAAGATTTGAGTAAAATCTGCAGTTTAGTTAATAATATTGTATCATTGTTAATTTGATAATTATACAAGTGGTTATATAAGATGTTACCATTAGGGAAAGCTGGGTAAAAAATATACAGAACTTCTCAGTACTATTTTTGCAAATTTTCTGTGATTCTAAGTTTTTTCCAAAATCAAGTTTTAAAAAACCATAATTGTTCCAAAAAGGAGGGAGGAAGGGGCAGAAAGAGGAGGGAAGGAGGGAAAAAAGAAAAAAGGAGTAAAAGGGAAAGGGAGAAAAAAATGTTGGATAACTTGCCAAGGTAACCCAGCCAGAAATTGAGGAGAGCTTGGTTCTGAACTCAGGTGGTCTGATTGAGTAGTCCTTCTGTGCATGAAAGGCAGAGGAGATGAAAGGGAACTCTTATCCAATGGAAATAGATTAGTACTACTTAAACAAACCATTGCATTTTTCCAAAATTTTGTATTGAAAATGAACCAAACGAGGTATATCGGTGTTAGGTAAGTATAAGACTATGTAATAAATGCTTTTGTAAAACAAAAACCACCTCGATACATACACTCACAAGATAAAACAAACAACTGAAAGCCCCAAAATAAAATATTCCTTACTTCCCTAAACTGAAAGTTATATTCCTCATTACCTTTACAGTTAGCCTAAAATATAGTTGTTAATTTTCTCAAAAAACATCTCGAGGGTTCTTCCTCATCAAATTAATTGTCAGGGGAAACCATTAACTATTAAGAGTCCAGCTTTTTAAAATATCATTCACATTTTAAGGAATTTAAAAAAAAAAGTCATGATTTTAGAGTTTAAAGACTATATAAGCAACTTGAGTATAAGAAAGTCACTGACCCATCATCACCAAGCAAACTACCTATAAATGTAGGTATTTAAAGAAACATTAAACTGATGTTTCTTAATAGTACAGGCATTATTTGGAACACCACATAAGAATCAGAGAATCTTTTGAAAAATGACAGTACACTTACATTATATATAGTTGAGGATAAAATTTAACTTCATGGCAAAACATTGAATAGATTCTTATATAAAGATAAGCAATTTATAAATAAGTGATAATTCAATAGGTAACTGACTGAATTATAGAATTACAGAGCTCCATATAGTCATTAGAAGTCACTAAAAAGGTTTCATGACATTGAAAACACTAATCTACCCGCACACGTAAAAAATGGTTAACACACTACGATTTCAAAAGACTCAAATGTATGGTAAATTTTAGGCATTATTCTCTTCTTTATTTTTCTTATTTGGTACATTTTTTTACAATGAATATTTATATTAGTTTAAAAATTCCTTTGAAGATTCTTTAAAGGCATGATTAAAACTAATCTGATACCAATACAAAATCCAAACATGCACAGAAATGCCTTTTATATATGTCACTAAAGAACAAGGTAAAGAAAATCATTTTTAAAGTATCAGTTATCTAATAAAATGTTATCATAATAAACATTAAAACAGTGTAAGAAATATATATATACACATATATATATATCCTCCTTTGAGTCATAAGGGCATATTTAAAAATACCTCAACAAATAGGATACCTCAAAATTACACATTCTGCTACAAAGTAAGTTCAGGATTTGAACTTATCCAAATTAAATCATGTCACCTGAAATACAAATAAACTATAATTCCTTACAATGTATGTTACTTTGAATACGGAAGGAGATGTATGTGGAAGATAAGTATTCCCAATTAGTATTGTAAATGATGCCACTGAATTTTTGCATAACTGTTTTCAAGACAACAAACAGCAGTCCACATAGATGCAGTCTCTGCAGACACACACATGTGGAACACTGAAGTACTACCTTGGCTCATCATGTTAAACCACCATCAGAGAGTAGAAGAGTTGTACTGACGGACAAGGACATTAGCATGAATGAGTAAGTATTAAGAATTAAATCCATCAAAGATACACAGTTCCTGTTTGCAAAACTGCTGAATACCACTTTTGACCCTAAACTCCCAACCTGGAACAAACTTACCACACAGCACAGACCACAAAAGCATACATCTTAGAGCCTGATATCTGAGGTTGGATTCTGGCTCTTCTTCCTAGCTTCCTAGTGTGTCTTGGGCAAATAACATCTCTGGTCCTGTTTCCTCATGGGAAAACTGTAAAATGGAGGTAACAGAACCTATCTATTTTGTTATGAGGTTTAAAAGAACTAATGCTTGTTAAGCATTTTACAGTATATGGCATAGTTAAGTGCTCAAAAAAGACTTACAAGAATGTATGTAGTATTAAAATGACAACACATTAACCTAATAAGCATGTCACTGGTGATCTCTGGTAACAGCAGCCTTATATATCTTTAAGGGTCTATTTTTTTGAAGTATAGCGGACAAACAATATTATATTAGTTTCAAGTGTACAACATAGTGATTTGACATTTACATTATCCAAGCGTCTATTTCAAAACATGCTACCTTTCATTTCTTTCCGTGAAACCACTTCCATGCTCAACAACATGATACAGAAGGCACATCTTTATTACAAGCCTCCTCAATCTTCTGTATTTTTTAGTAGTCCAAAACAAAAGAAACCAACAAGTAAGGTAAAAATATTGGTAAACACCAAGTTCTTGAAAATAGGCTACCAGAGGGCAATTTTCATGATAGCCAAATGAAGAACCACCAATCATTACATGCACAAAAATCACATTTTCTGAAATAACAAAGAAAAAGATGAATATCCTGAAGAGAAACTTATTGCTCTCTCATTTATTCAGAAAGCTATAATGACCTCTAAAATAAATAATATTGAAAAAAGGTAAATTTTGGTTTATAAATTACATATAATATTCATTTTTTAAAAATCCCTATACTGAGAAAGTCAAACTTATCTTAAGCAAAATGTAAGTAAATGATAAATAAAGTATTTCCAAAAGTTTTCTATATTGTTTTAAATAGTCTCTTGCCCTTTTAGATGTCTTAAATATAAATTGCTATATTTAACTTATAGTAATAGTCTAATGGCTGTGTAGTTCTTTTTTTAGTGGACACTGATATATTTGGAAACAATCATTTTAAGAAAGATATATATTCACAATGCATGCAAATACATAACAAGAGGTAATATCTCTTCCAGTATTTTTCATTATCTTCTCAATCAATAAAATAGAATGATAGATACACTTTCTGTGCCACAAATACAATTAGCAACACAGAGAGATCAAAGTAATCTTGCTTACCATGCCAAACTGCTGCATGTCCATCCCACAGAGTTGCTACCGTCTTCCTTGCACCATCCCATAAATTATGAGAATAGGCTTTTTTTAATACATTCTTCCTCTTATAAATGTGTAAGAAAATAATAGTAAGGTAAAGGAGAAAAATAGTAAAGTAAGGAAGTATTAAAAGTATTAGTGGTGTAAAAACCCATAATAGATAGTTTGCAAAATTCAAATAGTCTTCCAATTGCTCCACTCCAAACCATTCTTCAAATACGTGAATCAGACAACTCATATAGGGCATAGAATCCTGTCCTGTAGCACAGGTTTGATTTTTGTCTATCATTTTTCTTTAGGCGAAAATGACAAATTCAGTCTCTTTCTTCATTGTCATGACAAGTCTTTAATTTTGCCACTAGAAGGGAAAAATAATCCACTGTTATTCTTTTAACAGCTAAGAAGTTAAATGTTTTAGTCTACATAAGTATTATCTAGAATCACTAATACCAAAAATGAGTAAATTGTTAATGATTAACTTTGTTGCAGATTTAGATGTAAAAATTATAAGGTTTCATTTGTCCACTTATGAAGTGTATTGGGTTTAGCTTTGAAAATAAGTCACGTTATAATTGGGAGAAGAAAATAAGCCCAATGAAGAGTAAAATTTCAGACTGATTTTAATAATTTGACTTTTATCTTAAGCAGATCATACTTAATGCTAGTATTTTATACCACGTTATGTTGAGATAATTCTATTCTTCACAAAAGATAACATCAATATCTAATTCAATAAAGGTACCCCAAATCTTTAGGAAATGATGACATACATTTTTGGATACTATCTTTTACAAGCAGGTTTACAAAAAAGTTCTCTATTATTTTTTCATATGTAATAATAAAAATTTATCAGTATCATTTTTATCTTATAGTCACTAAAATTTCTCTTAAATATTAAGTGACTTAAAATATAGACATACAGTTATTTTATGTAACTCTCTAATATACTCACTTAACTTACCAGAAATTATGGTAGATAAATATCTTGTCCCAAGCATCTACATATGTAATCTAGAAAACACAGTAAACAAATAAAATAAAAATATTTTTAAAAAGATAATCATTAATACCTAGAGTTATAATTTCCATAAAATAGCAAGAGGCATGCACAAATATGTGACAAATATGAATACAGCCTATACTAGTGTATCACAATTAAAAATTATACTCTACCAATGTTTAGTGAGGACACATCTATACATTGTTCTACTATTTAAAGTCCCAGCTGAGGCTTTTTTTTTTTTTTAATTCAGAGCTATGAAAACTTTGCTTCTTTGGACAAAAAGTATGAAATTCAGATGTGTAAGTGACTATGTCTCTTTTTAGTAACTCCGTCAGATAATAAGCTGATGATCAAACATGATATTTGATTATGCATTTATACTAGCCCTTACAATCTTGTTCTCCCATATAAGACTGCCTTCTATTCTTAGAGATATTATATCATTATTCCATACAATATAATCATAATGAAAATGATCTCAAATCCTTTGCAGATGAGCAGGAAATAAGTGAAAGAAAGAGACTGAGGAGACAGAAAGAAATATAAAAGCAATTACATGTTGTCTTTATGCCAAGATTATTTTGCTAACTGGCTTATTAGCAGGGCATGCACTTTTACTTATTCTTCCCAAGATGAAGGACTTAGTCTAATTTCCTCGTAAGCCTTTACTTGTGAGAAATCTGGGCCTATTATGGTAACAGAAGTAAACACAGCACATGTTAAGACTGGCCTTTATTTACATCACATTTTAATCAATCCATCTAAAGAGTCAAATCACTATAATTTACCAGTGTTTGATCATTTAGAATCCAACATAGAAAAACTTATTATTTTTTAAACTTAAAGCTTTCCCTACTAAGATGGCTATAATTTAAAAAAATGAAAAATAACAAGTGTTGATGATGATGTGAAGAAATCAGAAGCTTCACACATTGCTGGTAGGAATGAAAAATGGTGCAGCTACTGGGCAAATCTCCTTGGCACCTCCTCAAAAATTTGAGTTATCACAGAGTTACCATATGACCCAGCAATTCTATTCCTTGGTTTATATCCAAGAAGATTGAAAACACACTCTCACAAAAATCTGTCCACAAATGTTGACAGGAACATTATTCATAACAGCCATAATGTAGAAACAAAGCAAGTGTCCATCAACTAATGAATGGATAAACAAAACGTGCTACACCACGTAACAGAATATTATTCAGCCATAAAAAGGAATGAAGTACTGGTTCGTGCCACAGTATATATGAACCTTTGTAATATCACGCTAAGTAAAAAAAAAAGAAAAGGCAAATACTAAAAGCCACATTTTATATATTTCTATTCATATGAAATACCCAGAATAAGTTAATCCACAGAGACGAAAAGATTAGTAGTTGCCAGGCGCTGGGTAAGGGAGCAATGAGAAGTGACTGCTAATGGAAACAGAGATGTCCTTGGGGAGATAATGAAAATGTTCCAAATCATATAGTAGTGATGGTTTTATGACCTTGTGAATATGAAACCACTGAGGTGTACATTTTTAAATGGTGAATGTTATTGTAAATTATACCTAAACAGCAAAAGAACTTTTAATTATTGTTAATATATCAAAATTTATGATAGCCTCTCAAATATGTTAAAAGATTTTCCTAGACTTAAAAACCAATTGTTTTGATGCTGTGACTCTTACTGCTTAATATAATTGTCCCCAACAATCTAGTTTCATGTACGATTTTTAATAGGATTGTAAAATCTTGTGACTTTAAAAACTCCCCCAGACCAAATTGGGAATAGAATTACATACACCTCTTATCCTCAATTACATTCTGATTTATTTTACATACTTAACACACACAGTAAAGGAGAGAGGGACAGTACACAGACAGATTCCTATTTCGAGTTTACAGGGAAACTTGCATGAAATCTAGCAGTCCCCTAAGAATGCCCCAGGGCAGCATGCATGAACCTCCTCCACAAACGGTCATCCTTGATTTTGATTTAAACCCGTTCAGTACAGAAAACTTAAGATGTTCCATTCCAACTTCAAAACCATCCATCGAAGTACTAAAAACATCTTCCTTACACACTTTCCTCAATGTAACCTTTCCATACTGGACCTAGTTCTGTACTGTAGGATCTCTTCCACTAGACAACCTCTTATTTTTCAGGACAGCTATCATGAACTGTGAAATCCCCTTTTCTAGTCAGTATCCTAATCCTTTCAACCACATCTCAGACCTCGGCTTCTTAACCTTTCACCACTCAGGTCATTTCCTGTGATTGATGCTTTATCTGATATTGAGAAGAGCATGGACAGTAACCCACCCACCCCAGAGAGAAAAATGCACAGCAGGGTAAGAAGACGTCAGAGATGTACAGTAGGCAAGGAGGTACAATGAGGGTAGTCTGGGAAGGCCTATCTAAGTGCATTTAAGCAGAGACCTCGGGAAGTGAGGAAGCAAACCCTATGGGTATTTGAATGAGAATTCCTGACTAAACAAACAGTAAGTACAAAAAGGTGTGGTCTGATGAGCAGCAAGGTAGGCTAAGGAAGATAGGGAGGGTAGTCAGAAATGGGCAGGGAGAGGTAGCTTTGTCGGGTAGCTTTTATCTGAGGGAGATGAAGGAGGTATCAGAAGAGTGAGATTGCCTGATGAGTTTTAAATGACTGCTGAATGTACGGTACAAAGAACAAATAGCAAGTTTGCAAAAATTGAGATAAGTGGTAAAAGTGGCTAAGACAGTGTGGCAGAGTGAAGGCCATTAAATAAATCAGTTTCTGGATGTATTTTTATTTTATCTGGATAAGATAAAGCCAAGAGGATTTGTTAATGAATGGATATAGAATATGAGAGAGAAGTCTGGGATGACAGTTTTTTTTTTTTAACAACATGAGTTTTTATCCTGAGAGGTACTGCCACTTGCTATGTAAAATAGGCAAGTTACTTAATATCTCTGCCTTAGTTTCTCCATCTGTAAAATTGGGATAATAACAGTATCTAGCTAATTATACTGTTGTGAGATCATATGTAAAAAAAGCTTAGAAGAGGCCCTTCCACTATACAAGCACTAAGTAGTATTCTTATCAACAGCGGCAGCTTGCTTGTGAAAAGATGGAGTTCCAGAAAGAACAGGTTTCTTTCTGGAGGCTAGGATGAAAATCAGGAATTCAGTTTCGAACATGTTAAGATTCTACTGAATATCCAAGTGAAGACATTAAACAGGCAGCTGGATATAAGCAGAGTGAAGCAGGAAGATCAGGACTAGAGAAATATATCTAGGAATTGGCAACATGTAGACAGTATTGAAAAGCATTAAACTAGGCATCCCTATAGGGATGTAAAATAAAAGAAAATTTCCAGGACTGAGCCATGGGGCACTCAATATTTTAGAAGCTGGGAAGACAATGAGGAACCAGGACTCCTCCTTCCAGGAGTGGCACCCTGGATATCAAAGTAAGAAAGTGTTTCAAGAAGAAAGGAGTATTCAGGTGTTTCAAATGATGCTGAAAAGTCTAGCAATAATTGATTTTTACAACAAAGAGGTACTGGAAAGCCTTGATAAAAAATGTTTTGATACCGTGGGGATGAAAATTAGGTGGATTAAGTCCAAGGAAAAATGGAAGTAAATGAATTGGAAACATAGCAAATATGGACCCTTCAGAGAAACAATGTTGCAGGAAGGGTACAGAGAGAAACAGGTGGGTATCTAGAGGGTAATGTGGATCAAGTTTGTTGTTTTAAGATAAAAAGAAAATACAGCAATTTTTAATACTAATGATAATGCATCAATGAGAGAGTGAAAAGTGGATGATGCAGAAAAGAATATAATTGTTGCGTCCAGTGCTTGACTGGGCCAGAGGGAACAGAATACAGTGCACAAGGAAGGGGATGGCCCAGAAAAGAATTACATAATTGGGTCATTACTTCACTTACTCAACAAATATTTATCAAGGAAGTACTTTGTGCTTGACACTATTCTAAGCACTGGGATCTACCAGTAAACAAAATAGATAGTCATATGAGAAAACATATCACTTAGTTTATATGAGATATAAATCACTGAGAATAGTGTGACTCACACATAGTTGGCACCACCTACAAAATGCCTGATACCTATGTAAAGATCTAAACTGTGTTTATCCACATCTGTAACAAAAATGTGGACCAACACAGTGTCCTAAAACTTGCCACTGCAGAGCTATCAGAGGAGTTCAAATAACAAGCTTCTGAGTTGATAAAATACTTTACTTTTGATAATATGACAAAATGGCCAAGTTGACTTGCCCAAAGTTACTAAGTTAATTCAGTGAAGGACCAAGAGCTAGAATTAAAACCCAGTTCTTCTATTTCCCACTCTGGCTTTCATTACACTTTCTTTAATCTCTCTCTCTCTCTCTCTCTCTCTCTATCTCTATCTCTCCCCCTCTGTCAGATATGCTGAAAATATTTAGACTGCAATGTCTGTCTACTTCTGCTGTACATGACTCTTTACCACTTTATTTTAATCCAATAAAAACTATAATTGTTAAAAGATGTTTTGGAGGAGATACAATGTTTTAGTTGCAAAAATTCCAGGTTGTTTCCTATCAGAAAAAAAAAAATCTACAATAAAATACAGTCCTATGCACCACATATAAAGTACCTTAATTTTCCCATCTGGAATTAATGTAACTTGTAAGAAAAAGTTAACAAGCTGAAATATCACCAATGACCAATGTTGATACTGATGAGGAACATTTACTACAATTGACTTTATTTCAAAAACTAATAAATCAAAACGGAGAGGTTTTTGTCTGTTTTCTACAAAAACTTAAGGAAATATATTTACTTTTAAACACTACCAGCACTTTTACCACCATGGATGGTAGCAGGTCCATTTCTTACTTTTAGTATACGAGCTACATTGAAGATATGCTAAAAAATGCCAATGAAAAGGAAAAAAAAAAAAAGAAAAGGTACACTCACTGAAATATAAATTAACTTTCCCTTTTCCTTTTCGCATATTTAACAATGGTTTAACAGTTCAGTACTCAGTTTTAGTACTTAAGCATTGTATTTTAAATAATCAATAAAGTTGAAGTTTATCTACTATTTCCGTTAAGACTCCCAGCAAACCCAATCATTTTATCTTTAAAACAATACCTTTTAGATGTCAAGCTTCAAACTTGAATTACCTTTCAAGGTTGTTGTTGTTGTTTTTTTAAATTCTAGAGTGTCTTCAACTTCTAGCTAAGATCTTCCACTCTGTTTGATAATTACTGTTCTACCCTTATTTTCTTAGATCTATCCTTACCTCAAAAATGTTGCACATCTACGCTGATGTATCTTTATCTGTGACTCACCCCGTTAAGTCACCAAAATAATAAGCATATCCCAGACATGAAGGTAAGGCAGCAGTAAAGATATGGGAATAAACATTTCATGTGAAAATTAGTCTTCTCTTTCCACTCACGAGTAAATGCAACCAAAATATTAGCAATGTTCTAAATGTCTGGATTTTACTTCAGTTCTTATATTCTAAAGCAGTAATTTTCAATCTTTTTCATCTCATGACACACATAAACTAATTACTAAAATTCTGTGGCACACCAAAAAATATACTATAGTTTTTGTCGATCCGACAAAAAAATTAGGTATAATTTTGATTCATTCACACCAGATGGCTATTGTTATGTTGGTTGTTGTCATTTTTTTTATTTGATAATCTAAAGGAAAAGAGGTCAGTGCTCCTGACGAAATAGTTGCTTTTAATAACTGCATGTTTTAAAAATTCTTGAGGCACACGGGTTGAAAATCACTGTTCTGAAGAAACACCAATGCCATCTCAGCATTAATAGCAAAGACCAAGTCCTAAGGGCGCCAACAACGTTCAAGTCCTGACCTGCTTCCTTGAGGAAGCTGTCTGGGCAGTCTCAACCAACACCCCACACCAAACACTGACTGCTTTTCACAAACCTGGCAACAGTGTTCCAGTTTTTGACATCCTGATTATGCACACATGCATTTTTTTTTAATAATTAATCAGCATCATGAGAACAGACTTTGTTTTACAAGCTGTAAACCCAAGGGACTGAAACAGTGCCCTGCACCCCATGCAAAGTATGTACCACTCAAACTACTAATAGCACATATGAGAGATCTGATTTAGTGTTTCACTGGTGATTTAATTTCAGTAGTTCTTTCAGTAGCCCTAGGAAACAGGCACCATTTTTAAATTATTATTTCATTGTATTTTTCCCATTACCATTTAGTCCCCTCACACAACCTTCCCCACTACCCCGCAATCACCACACCGTTGCCATGTCCATGAGTCCTTTTTTCTTTTTGCACAATCCTTCAACCTCCTACCCTCCCCGCCTCCTTGGCTGTCATCCTGCTCTCTAACTATGAGCCTGTCTCTATTTGGAAGCAGGTACTATTAATCATCCCTATTTTACAGATGATCACAATGAGGCTCAAAAGGTTCAGTTGCTTGCCCGTGTCACACATGTAGTAAAAGGAGCATAAACCAGGATTCCAAGCCTGATTTGTCTGAAAGCGAGCACTATTAACCATTATCCATGCGGCTCTCAACTACATTCTCCTGACCACCACATAGTTATATTTAGCTTTTATACACACTAGGTCGATTCAGATTCCAGAATCAGAGAAATCACTGGGCAAGCGCAGAGGCCTCAAATGACGTTGGAGACACCTCGCCCCACCACTAAGAAATGAAATACGCCGAATTGGGGGGTTTTGAGATGCGGGGCAAGGTGAATGGCTTCGTTGTGACCCAAGCAGAACCTCCCCTCCCTGCCACTCCATGCCAGAGCCCAAGGCCAAGTCTGGCGGAAAGCCCAGCCCGCCCGCGCGCCCCACTCGGGAACTTGAGACGGCCCGGGGGACTAGACGCGCGGCCTTGGCGCCTCGCCGCCCGGCGGGACTGCCGCGCCCCGGGCGCGGGGCTGGGAGAAGCACTGGGAGACCAAGGCTGGGACCGACGCACCTAGGCGAAGGAGGGGAGTGGAGGCTCGCCCTCACCCTCCAGCAGTAGGAGCAGTTCTTCTGTGGCTTAGCAGCCGAGGGAAGCCCAGAAATTTGAGCGGCCGATTTCCCACGCGCAACCCTGAGAGGAAAAAACCAGAAAGTGTCAGCAGCCGGGGCGATGTAGAGTGTGACACCGCCCGCCACCCGGTCCCTTCCTGTGGCCTTCCGGAGTCACTTCCGGTGGCGACTTCCCTGCTCCCCTGGAATCTCCACGGCTGGCCCCGTCCTGAGGAGGCCCCGGGCTAGTACTTAATCATCCCACAGGAACGCGGGCGAGGCCTCTTTTCGGTCTCCAGGAGCCCGGTCCGTTTAGCCCCGGACTGCCTCCTCTGAGGTGGGAAAATGTGCTGCGAGAAGTGGAGCCGCGTGGCCGAAATGTTTCTCTTCATTGAAGACCTGGAGGAGGATAATAAGATCCTTTGCCTCTGCTCCAGGGCGTTTGTGGAGTAAGTAAAAACTTTGCTCATCCTCTCTAGCAAGATCATTTCCCGGAAACGTAGGTGGTGCAGACTAGTTGTAATGGATGCATGGAAGTACAACCATAGTGTTTGACCCTTGGGCAAGGTGATGTTTAAGAAAAAGGGGGAAAAAGGACCTCAGACTTTACGGAGTGGTGGCCTTCAGCCATTAAGTGAAGGAGTAAATCTACTTTGCAGGCTGTTATGAAAAAATGTGAGAGCTGATATGTGTTTGTATATTTATAAATTGAGAGGACACAAGAATTGGGGGGAATGCAATGTAAAATGAAACCTCGTTACTGGTTGTGACATCACAAGGTGAAATTTTGAAGATGAGTAACTTGTTTTGGTTAATGTCTTTTTTAAAACCTTAAAATTTATTAAAGCATAAATGCACATAAATAGACTTGTGAGGTAGAAGGTTTAACTACTATTACATCCGTTTTTGAGCTGTCTTTTATTTTTGGAAAATATCTGTTTTGGGTAAAAATTGCTGTACCAGTAAGATACCTAGTGGGTGGGGGGGGGAAAACTGCCTAAAGAATTGGATCCTAGGGATGGCCTTCTTTGTATTATATGTGCGAGTTCATCTCTAAACAGGTATATTTACCATAATCAGCTCACAGGATTATTGCTAGATTAACCTGTGGAAGTAAATTTTATGTGAGAGACTTTTAGTAAAGTTTAATATAGTGGAGTTTTAGTTTAAAGAAATTCTTACTAGTCATCATGTGTTTTTTTGGAGTAATCTGAAAATTAATCTGAAAAGAAATGAAAAATTATGTTAAGTTTAATGTGAAAAGCATTGTTTTTATATTCATATATCATATTCATTTGAGGAATGCTTTTTGTGTTCCTTTGTATTAAGTACTAGTCCGCACTGGGGTATAAGACACAGCCCTTCTCTACATGTTTTGAGTATACTTACTGGCAAAGGAGATCGGTATCAAGATACAGTTCTTTGGTTAATTAAAGTTGTAAGTATTATGGGAGAGAAGTACAGGATGCTATGGAAGCAAAAACCTAACCTTTCTCCACAGATCAGAGATTTCTTTTTCAGGAAGTAGGATGTGAAAAGAGGTCTAAAGAGTGACTGGAAATAAACTGGGTATATTTGAGTGGGAGGAAGCATTCTTGCAAGCAGAACTCTGTGTTAAAGCCTTGAGGGAGCAAGTTCATGAAACTGAAGCAAAATGGCAAAGACTGAAGATAGAGTTGGTGAGGCAGGCAGGGTAAAAACATGGGAGTATTTTATGGAAGACAGGATCAGCTTTTCTTTCTTTTTTTTTTTTTTTAATTTTATTGATTTTGAAACCAGTAAAGTCAGTGCTCATACTGCCTGTCACTACCAGAACCAATAAGCACAGAAAAGGATTGAATCTTAATGGTCTCTTCATTCAGATAGCCAGTGATTTGAGAAAACGGTGGGTTATGTACCTTGGAAAGCCATCTTAACATCTCATTTCCAGCTGACCTTTTTAAAAGGAGAAGAAAGGGTAGGTAAGGGATTGGCAAAAAGGTTAATTGGGTAAAACTTGCAGTCCAGTGGTGATTTTCCTAGTACTCCTGTATCCGTTGATCAGCAATTCTTTAGCTGCATCACTGAAACTGTTCCCTCCCTGGAACACAGTGGCTCAGATACCATTTCCATCACTTGCCTTCCTGGGGCACAAAGGTAGAATTACTTCTCAACCTCCTAGAGTCATGGCCAGGCATTCCAGTTCCTGGAACAACAGCTTTCCATGTGTATTAATCACTTAAGCCCATCAACCAAGGCTAAAATCTTTAACTCTTAACTCTCGAGTTCCCCTGTCAATTTTAGAGAGGGAGAGGAAGAGGTGGAGGAGAGAGACAATGACCTGCCATTCCACCCCATTCATGTATTCATTGGTTGATTCTTAAATGTACCCTGCCCGAGAATCGAACCTGCAGCTTTGGCATACAAGGACAATGCTCCAACCAGCTGAGCTACAGCAGCAGCCTAGGAAATAAGTGAGAGGAGGAAGCCCACTTAACCATTTTGCAGGCAACAGATTCTGGTGGTAGCAGTGGAAATGGAGAAAGGAGGAAATACAGGAGAGAAACTGTTGAGTTTAAGGAATTAGATTGGATGTGAGGGAATGAAGGAAAGATAAAGGACAGGTAAGAAGAGAATAGGTCAAAGGTAACTCCCTGGTTTCTGTCTTATATTGATGCCTTTCACTGTGATAGGGATCACTGGAGAGACATGAGTTTCTATTTTGGGACAGCAATGAGAAGGTAATCAATTTTTTAGTTTTGATTTTCAAGTATTTATCAGATAGACAAGGGCAGATATTATAGGTTGTTAGATATATAGGTTTGAAGCTCTGCTGATGCCTGGGCTCATCTTAAAAACTTGAGCCATTCTAGTATAGATAATAATTGAAGCCATTCATTTAGTACTGGGCTGCAGGAGAGTTGAAACCAGAAAAGTTGTCATTTGTGTTGCCTCTAACTACCAGAACCAGTAAGTAGAGACAAGGATTAAATCTTTATGGGCACTTTAATCAGATAGCTAGTGATCTGAAAAGACAGCACGTTATCCACCCTCAAAAACCATCTTAATGTCTCATTTCAAGCTGACCTTTTAAAGAGAAGAAAGGGTAGATAATAGATTTGGAAAAAGGTTAATTAGAGGTGCAGTCCAGTGGTGATTTTCCTAATACTTCTTTTCTGTTGATCAACAATTCTTTAATTGTGGGCCTCCCTTGAACAGAGTGGCTCAGAAAGCATCTTTTTTTTAATTATTTTTTTAATTGATTATGCTGTTACAGTTGTCCCATTTCCCCCCTCACTCCCCTCCACCCTGCCCACCCCTCCCACCCACATTCCCCCCCTTTAGTTCATGTCCATGTGTCATAAATTCTTTAGCTTCTACATTTCCCCTACTATTCTTGCCCTCCCCCTGTCTATTTTCTACTATTGTCTATGCTACTTATTCTCTATGTCTTTTCCCCCTCTCCTCCTCCCCCTTCCCTGTTGCTAACCCTCCATGTGATCTCCATTTCTGTG